>CM036555.1:14938666-15141166 GCA_020745685.1 Tautogolabrus adspersus
GGAGCCAAACTCTGCTACAGCATCATGCCAAGAAACTGAGACCTCTACATACACACACACACACACGCACACACACTGTCTCTCTCTCTCTCTCTCTCTCTCTCTCTCTCTCTCTCTCTCTCTATCCCTCTAAGCCTCTGTCTCTCTTTGTTCCTTCCTCAATCTAAATCTTTGCTTTTCGTCTCAAATCTCTTCCTCTCTCGCCCTCTGTCTCTGTCCCTCCATCTGGTGCCCTGGATTCTCCGTCAGGATCGCTCTTTGGCGTCCCATCCATCCCTTGCTTCACTCCACTATCTCTCTTCCTCCCTCTCTGTCCCTCCCTGCTGTCGTTCTTTATCGCTTCCTCCTCCCTCTGCCCCCTACCTTATCAAAAACGCTCTCTTCTCTCTCTCTCTCTGTTCCTCTGTCTCTTCCTTTCACTCACATTTCATGCTGCACTACATCTGTTATCACATGCGAGAACATCTTTTACCCATCATGCCTCTGGGTGCGATACCGGCTTTGGTTTACGGTGGCAAATGGGGAATTCAGGGAATCCACAGCTCCTCTGAGAATCGTTTCTCCCTCCATAACCTGTAACAACCTGAGATTTACGGGTGTTGGGAGGGTCATGTCAGGAATGGGAGTGGTGAAGTGGGGAATAAAAACCATGACCTCAAGGTGGTGATTGTAATACGTGTGAAAATCACAAATCTAGCAAATCATTGAATTATAGGCATGTGAACAAACTGCAGGATTCTCTACTTGTTCTTTAGCGAAGCTTAGCTTTCTTAACTTGTAATGAAAGCCGTTCTCACATATGCATTCCTGAACATTTCTAGAAGATTTCAGGTAGGCTGCCACTGAAATCTTCCTGACTTGCTTGTTCACACATGTACCCCTGGGTGGGCGGCGATCCTTGTCTGATGGGGTGTGATGAAGTAAAAAGGATGGCGTAGAAATGTCTGAGGAAGCAACTGCGTATGATGCTAAGATAACAATGGTGACCTTAATATCAATGCTACATGTAGTTCGACATATTCATGGTATGAACAAAGAGCGGAGTAGAACATACAGGCCATCAGGAAAAATACAGAAGCAGTTACATTGCGTACTCGCAGAACGCACTGGTTGCACGTAGCGTTTGCGGGAGATTTCATTTCAAACCTTTATTTAAGCCTCGAAAATCATTGAGGTTTCCCTCATTTGCAATGATGTCGAGATACAGATCAAAACAAACAAAAAGGGCACAAATAAAACAACAAAGACAGGTCAGGATGATTCTCAGTAGAAACAGTTACACACTGTGGTAAAGTGGTTTGAGATCATTGTCTTAATCTGCCCAAGAGAAACAAAAGTGTTAACCTTGAGAGAGAGTTGTAAATGATTCCACATTTTTGGAGCTAAAAAGCTAAAAGCAGATTTTCCAAGTTCAGAGTAAACCCTCGGGACTTGGAGCAACAGACAGTCAGTAGCGCGAGTGTGGTAGGGCCCGATGGTCCAGTTCAGCAGAGATGTTAAATAAGATGGTGTACGTCCAATAATGGATTTATAAATAAAGACATACATGTGATTATCACGTCTCTGTGACAGAGAAGACCAGCCAACTTTGCTATAGAGAATACAATGATGAGTGTTATAGGGGTCTCCGGTTATGAATCTAGATAAAGATAAAGATAAAGATCTGTGTCGTTGTACACCAATCAAATGACCCACAAATGAACTCTGATGGAAGCATAGATGAGTTATAGGCAGCGTGATGCTGGTCAGCGAGTGAAAGGACGATACATCTGCAGTCTGTTGGCTGCTCCGACGCTCTCAGTTATAAAGAGGACAGTTGGTGAAACAACAGACAACAAGCTGCCATGTCAGGATAAAACAATCAATGTTTCGGGGCCAACGGGTTCTGAAACCCTACGTCATCGGACTATAATTGAGCTCATAGCGTGTAGTCTGACCTCGGCCTAACTTGTGCATATAAAAAGCTAGCAGAAGCTACCATATGTATAGCTGAAGCATTCGCCTTTTATGGCTAAAAACCACAAGCTTAGAAAGTCTGATCGGAGTCAAATAGGTGAATAAATTAAACTTAATAATTTTATTTGGAAGTTAACCTTAGATCTCTTTAGGCATCCAGTGATCAAGCAAAGAGCCATGATAAATTCTTTTAATTTCTGGCTGTGTGTGGGTGACTAAAAATAGTGAACGGAGCATTTGACTCCAATTGGCCGGTATGCAAAATCATTGCCAGGTAAGATAGAATGTGGCAGTGCAGACTTGAGAGATTCAGCATTTGGTAGCGGGACTTGGACCAACATTTTGACCCTTCGAGATTTGGTTTGTTTTTAATCATGAGTCTGGCATGAGTGTGGCAACACAACGTGCTCAAGGCTGTTCGGGACTGGATGTTTGGTAGCCTTAGGGGTTTGTCTGGTTGTTGTTATTTAACAAAGACGTGATGTGTCTTCAATATTTGTATGTATTCAAAAGGAATTACATACACTCAATTTGCATTTAAAAGGCTGACAAAGTGGATTAAGGAAGTTCTTTATGTGTATTTTTGATCTTCAAATCTCCACCCACCAGTTTCTGCTTCTGATCTTCTTAGATAACTTCCTTATTAAGTCTAATCTATGATCATTCTTTGTATTTGCATACATTTATGAATTCCCCCAAGCAGGATACACATAATATCCGTACTATGGTTTTAGAAAAACTAAATACTTATTCTGTTCCTTGTCACTCAGTGCTGTCGTGGCTTATCGCGTAGATACGTAACCATAAGACGTAATTCATGTGCTACATCCATTACCAGCAGGGTGGTGCTGGGAATTTCTTCTTAATTAAATTGTCTCATGACCTTTCCCTTTGTTGGCTTCGACATTAGTAGATTTTGGACACTTCTTGGTCTACTGGAAGTTGTTTTGGGTCCCGAAGAGACGAAAACATGTTGATGCTTTATGGAGGAGACACGGACGCAACGTGAAGCTGAAAGAAAGAAGGAGAGGTGTGACGTCCAGTCTGTCACACTAATCTACAAGGCTGTGACCCCACATAACACTGCAAGTGTTGTGGACACACACACACACACACACACACACACACACACATTCCAGGCGGCTCCCTGCTCTCTGATAGATGGCAGTAGTTAATGAAGTGCTGCTTTTGAAGTAGATAAGATGTGGAGAGGAGAGGGCTCCAAATGCTAATGCCATTATGTGGTTAGGGGACGGGCTACGCTGGAAGGCATCGGAGGGAAGTTATGCATTAAAAGCGTGTGTTTTGAAGGGGCTGGACTGTGATGGGTTTTTGAAGTTCAAAACTGATATATTTTGAAATGAAACTGATAAGTCTCTGGTTTGAGCCCATATTCAGTTCCTTTGAATTCTGCAGCAGCTATACTTTGTGAAAAGTCGTAGTCCTGTAATCTCTAGTCCACTTCTAGTACTGATACTATAATTATTGACAGTAATAAGAAACTGATAATTATCATGAGAATACATTTAAGCTAAGTCTCGATGAGATCACAGTTTGTTTCAAACTCGGCCGTATGTGTCAAAGATTTTATTTGAGATGCAACAATTAACCGACAAGTTATCAACTCCACATTTTTGACTTAATATTTAATTGCCTTTGCCAATCAACTTCTGTTTACTTTGCCTTCATTCATGTCAAAAGCACCCGCACGAGGAGTCATGAATCAGTGATGCAGTTAGTCAAATTCCAGGGAAATCTGTTTAGATCAATATGATAGAAAAATAATGATATTTGACACCAACAATACAGATATTGTATCACACATGTCAGGATGATGATGTATTGTCGTATCAATATTTTGTCCCACCCATAGTCCTCAGAAGCAGGGATTATCATCACCATCTCACCCCTCACCACAACTGGTGCTATATCTCCTCTGAAGCAGCCAGTGTCGTGACAAATGAATATAGAAGCATTAAAGAGACATGCAGCATGAGACACATCAGCAGTATGCACAGACACACAGTAACACACAGACATGAAATATACATGCAGAAATGTCATGCAGAGCGGGAGAGGCGGAGTGAGACAGACGAAAGCAATTCAAACCATATTGCTCGGCTGTTTGACACATTCATTGATGAAAAAACAGCAGGAAGTCTTTCATCTTTAGTCTTTGCAAATATGGAGTTTTCCCGATTACACAGCACTCCCTTGGTCTCTTTTTGGCACACGTACGAGCGCACACGCACACACGCACACACACACACACACACACACACACACACACACACACACACACACACACACACACACCATAACACAAAGCTAATCACCTCAGGTATGTGTGCAACTGAAAACCCTTCCCAGCCTGTCACAAAGGGACTCCACATGAATATTAAACACACATTCAGACTGCATGTGTGTGGGTGTGTTCTCTGACATTTGACCTCCTACAGGTGTCCTGTGGGATTTGTCACCAGGTGTGTGGATAACAATTAGCTCTACCTGTGTGAGTTACAGAGCTGAAGGCTGAGTTTACAGTTGGATTGTACCAGGATGTGATCGCCTCTTTAATTTCCTCTCTGATTGATTCCCTCACTCTCTTTTTCATCAAGAGAGAGCGTGCAGATCAAACCAGGAAGTGAATTACCTCCAGTTGACAGCCTCCCATGGGATATACATTTCCCAGCAGGCTTTGCTGATGCCGACAGATTGCCTCTTTTTTTTTGTTGTTGCTCTCACAGTCTCTTTCTCACACACGGAAGTGATGCACTCAGCCAATAATAATGTGTTACAGACATGTAGAGGCAGAATCATGACGATATATGGATATAATGTATTCAGACACACGTATATATTCCATGTCCGCCCACACATAGCTAACACAACCCACACATGTATGATTTAGTGAGCTTGCGACTACTCAGTTGTCCATATTTACAATTCAGGTCTCCCCTCTCCCTTTTCAGAGCATCATATAGTCTAAATTCAGAATAAGTTGTCTGATTTTGAGGTAAAATCCTCCTTTTTTAAGTCCTGAAACATACAGGAAGCAACCCTACTGAAATGCTAAATGTGTTATTGTCACAGTTTTAAAATGATAAAGATCTACAAACATGCTAGCTTCCTCTGTGACACTGTGCTAAGACAAAGTGGTGCTTTGAGCTAAATGCTAATATCCTGCATGCTTACAGTGACAATAGTAATGCGTGTTTGTTTAGCAGGTAATGTGTTTACCATTTTCCCCATATTAGCTTAAGCATGCTAACAGTTTAAGTTGTACAATGTACAAGTAGGATGTCCCAGAGTCTGAGGGTCAAACAGAGGTTCAGAAAATCTATTCCTAACACGGTTTACCTCCGTACCTTCCTTCATCCATTACAGGTGAGTAAAGGTGGATTTGAAATGTTTATTGAAGAGGCTGACTTGTAAATTTAAAAAGTTGTATTAGTTTCTGGATGGGGAAAACTTGAAAGTTCAATATCTTGGACTTAAAGTACTTTGAATGCAGATGCAACCTCAATTCACCCCTCTCTCCTTCCGAACGTCTCTGACTCCATCACCAGAGTTTTCTATCTTCTGGATAATAAGCCACAATAAGTGGACACTTTCCACGAGTCTGTCTGGCAAAAAACTCATCTTCATTTCCCCTTGGCCAACTAAACTACATGATGAATGACTCTTTTTTTAAAATGATATCAAAAATTCATCTGCCCCCAAACTACTGAATGAAAAATGGAGAATATATCATTCGCAGAGTGCTCATTTTACGTTCCCCTACTTCCAAATTCAGAATTCACTTACCCCAGACAAGCAGCGAGGCCGAGAAAGCGTCCGGGTATGAGTTATACCAGAGATTGTTTTATGCATAACACTTAAGTGCGAGCTTACTTTGACTGATGGGAAGGCAAATCAGTATCCAAAAATGCATTCTTAGTCCTGATTAGACTTGCCTGTGTAGAATTATTTTGGACAAACTAAAATGGGAAGAAAACAGACGGAGAATCTCTAATTTTCGACTCCTCCATTTCTGTTTTTTACCTAATTTCTTTGGCTCCTGGTTGCAAACTGTATATTAATTGTATTTCACACAGGGAGTGGTAAGCTGAATATATATTTGGATCAGTCTTGTGTTTATGTGTGCTAGGGGAGGAGGAGGAATGATAGATATGGTCTTAAGGTGGGTATAAAGGTGTTGTGTGTCTGTGGCTTCAGGCTGATGCACATTCTCACACCTGTGAACCCCTGAGGGACGGGTCTGAATATTAGAAAGTTATAGCCTCCACACAACATTTTCTCTCTCCCCTTTCCAACCTTTTCCCCTCATCTTTAACAATAGTGGAAAGTTCTCCATCTGTTTTTAGAGCTAAAATGATTTTAAAAAACTAGTACAGGGACATTGTTGAAAACTGGAAGGAGATATTTATTTTACTGTATATAAGCTGTTGGAACGTGAGTCAATCTATTTTTTTTATACATGTATCCTCTCTACCACCTCTGCCCACCTGGCTAATCATTGGGGGCACTTTGTTGACTTGTCAGATTGTTTGGTGTAGTTTAAAAGGTTTGGGACACTTTTTGATGTTCTGACAGGCATCTTGTTTAAAGGACACTCAGACAGGCCCTAAACCTCACACAAAGGATGCTTCTTGCCAAAATTGGGCTGCAGCCGGCTTCAATTTTTTTACACTTACCCTCAAAACCAATGACTTCTTTTTAGTTCACTTTCTGAATTGGGAAACATTTTGCAAATAAATGTTGAAAGGGGCTGCAATTATCCTAAATGTTTTTGTCAAAGGAAATTTGAAGTACATGAGCAGTTCTTGTTGGTGATAGTTTTAGTTATTATTCAGTGTATTTACACAGCCATTTGTTTCTATTTTGAAATAGATCCCCCCCCCACCTCCTCATTAATGAAGTAAAAAAAAGTGTTTTTAATGTCCCTTAGCAGATGTTATCTCCTTTTTCAACCATTTATTTTGGCAGGTACAAATCCAACCCTCGTGCATTGCTTTCTCTCCACTCATTGTCCTTCCCTCTTTTGTTTCTGACTCACTCCTCAATATGAAGAGATACTGCTGAGTAGACAATCCTAAATCTTGAACCAGTGAACACGGCCAAGCCCCCCTGCAGACTTCAACATACGCACCAACTCTTTGTGTGTGTGGCTATGTGTGTCTGTCTTTCTTCATGTCCTCCGGTGTCTTTCCTTCATTCTTGTTTTTTTTTTTTTATAACCTATCTGCTTGCTTGTATTCCTTTCTTGTTGGTTATGCATTCTTTTTCCCCGTCTCTTTGTCTGAATCTGGCAGCATGTGTGTGCGTCTGTCTGCTCCCTGTCTGTCTTTCTGGCATCTCCGCACAGCCAAAATTATTTTTATAGCTTCTCCCCTGTGTCTCCACCCCCACAGCCCCTCATTTTTCTGTCTCCCTTTTTTGAAGTGGATGAGTAAATGAATCTCTTTGTCTTGCGCTGTAGTGTAACCCGCTAATCAGGCCATTCACTGATTACACGCTTCACGCTAATCATGTGTGCGCGTGTGCCTCACTGTGTGCGACGCCTTTTGTGATGCTGTGTATGTTTGCAAGTGTGTATTTTGTCTGGTATTAGCAGTGTGTCATCAGCGTATTGTTCGATGTCATATTCGGGTGCAAAAACTCAAAATGCGACACACCAGGATGTATTTACAGGGAGATCCTGCTGCACTCTTTGTTACCTGCCTGACTGTGTCTAGGAATGTGTGTGGGTTTGTGTGTAGATAGAAAGGTAGATGCAGGGGTAGAAAATAGAGATAGGGGTAGAAAGGATGAGGAGGAAGATGAGGGATGTGAGAGGGGTGGAGGGGGAAGAGGGGAAAACCAATTATCGTTCAGATAAGAGGCAGGCTATGGATTTTCTACCAGGCCTCTTCTGCTGCTCCTCCATTCTGTTTCTCTCCCTCTATCTGCCTATTTCTGTCTCTCCACCCATGTCGTAGATTTAAATTTCAATTCAGAGGAGCTTAACCAACATGATGGAAAATCCCCAATGTTCAAAATGGTATATACTCGATAATATATTGTGATGTTTTTGGCTCAGTGTGTGTGTTTGTGTGTGTGTGGTCTGATTAACTGCAGAAGATGGCCTGTTGAAATGTGTCAGACAACAGAGTCTGACATTTCGTCAATAAGCCCCCTGTCTGTCTGTCTGTCTGTCTGAGTGTGTGAGTGAGTCACTGTGACCGTCAGGCAGGCGCACTATCTAATCTGCATTGTCATGTTGCCCTTCAGTATTAAGGGGTTTCATGTCCTTGACAGTTGTGTCGCAGCTTACGGTCTCTAAAGAGGGGCTTTAACAGCAGAAGCTTTGTCAAGTATTTTTTAATGAGAAATGTTGCTGCTGGTTTTCATGAACCATTACTGTCACAACCCCGAAAAAAGCTAGCAGCAATGGAGTGCTACAATGTGAAAAGTAGCATTAAATCAGAGATGTTAAAGAAATATTGATACAGTTGACTGGAACAATATTTTCATTAATTTTCATTTATAATTTACATGAAGTAATGTGTGGCAGTGGTTCATTTATATAAACCCTGACCACTTAACCTGTGCTGTAATCTATTTAAATCACCTCTATCTTAATGTATATCAACGTTAACCTAGCTAGCATTAAAAAGAAGACAAGCCAATGAAGAAGGTAGAGTTATAAAGGGGCAAAAACATTATTATATCAATTAGATTATAATATCAATATATACTGTGTACATCACAATATATTACATCATTCCCCTGTATTGTTATACATTTTGTATCAACAGGGTATTGAAATACACAACAGTAGTGAACAAGTATTAGCTAACGCTAAAAATGCATCTTGGGCAACAAAAAAGTAGTAAGGTGTTTTTATTGTATTAAATATCTTAAACAGGATATGAAAGAAATGATATGGTTGATAGGGTAACATTAAGTTAGACATGATAAGCGGTATTCTCAACCTAACAGTCGTAACTTGATTATTAGGCTTGTGGTTATGCTAACATCTTAGTTGACTTGCTAGCAAGGTGAAAGCTGAAAATGAGATGCCACGTCTGAACTTAAAGTTTAAATAAATCCTTTGAAGTACTAGTTTGTTGTGAGTTATTTCATTCACATTAAAGAAAATGTAAGTGTGGCTTTAGCTTAAGCGGTGTGAGCCGGTTTATTTGCTAATTTGTCCCGTGTAAACACAACATGACAATCATTTTTTTGTGCCTAATGGCAACCTGTTATATAGCTGTTAATTGTGCCTGTTTATCAAAGAAATAAAGGTATTTCATTTTGGATTAACATAAATGTGTTTGACAAAATGTCAGTTCAGTGAGTTCACTGTTATTGTTTTCACTGATGTGACATTTGCTTTTAAATTAAGCTAGTGACATGCTACGCTAAATTTGTTTGAAAGCCACCAAGCCGTCACACAACATCTGGAGTGCGTAGGAGTGCTAAGCGTTTGTCATTTACACAAGCAACACTCAGTCTGGTAGCTAATGGGAGAGAAACAAGTGAAAATAAATATGCCACTGGAACAGAGGAGGGAGATACTTTACAAACGTTATAGTTGTTTTGAGATAAACATGCACAAAGAGGGTGCTCTGTAAAAATAAGTTTGTTTAAAAAAATAAAAAGGTTATCTGGCCATATTTGAGATATCCGTGACATTAATTATGGAAGCAAAACTGGCTTTTTGAAATGTCACTTTTTTAATTGGGGCAGCTGTGGCTCAGAGATAGTTTGCTGGTTGGTTGGGGGACAGCTCCTCCAGTCACATTCAATACCTGTTTTTCACATATGCACTCCTGAAAATTTCTAGATCATTTTAGGAGGACTGCTTCTGAAATTCTCCTGACCTGGCTCCTGAGGAAAGACATGACGCACAAACAATGACATGGAAGTGGCGGATGAAGCAACAGAGTCCTCCATATGAGGCTATAATGAGAATATTTGCCTTTATATCAATGCTACATGTAATTAAACAGAACATACAGGTGAACAGAAAACAATGCAGCCATTTAATTAAGTGCATGAAGATTGTAGAGGTTGCATGGTATGGGGGTAATTGTGATAATATTGAATTAATGAAAACAGTTTTTCATTTTTAGAAACGGCACAACACAGATGTGTTTTTCATTATACTTAAGCCGTGAATACGTGTCAGTTTAAGGTTTGATTCATGTGCTGATTCAGCCATGACTCCGCCTCCTAATATGAACCGAGTGGCTTTACAGCAAGCTGTCCAGTGACTCATCATCCTTGCTGCTGCCTGTTTTATTGGAATTAATCTTTACTTATCCCTCATCCTCTTTTCTTCTCCGTCTCCTTCTCTTTGCCTCATCTCTCTTCAGACCTCTCTCTCTCTCTCCGTCTCTCCCCTGGGTCGGCTACTTTTAGACTAAGACATAAACTCTTTAAAAGGCTCTTTCCTCAAACACACTTGACCTCGCTGCTCCCTGATAGTCTGTCCCAGCATTAGACTGCTGGACTGCTGGACTATCCGCGCACTGACATTTCGCCTTGTTTACACACTTAATGTGAAGAAGCCAATTAATGCCACGGCCTCGCTTCAATGCATCAGGATGAATGGCAACTATATTTCATTCTTTTGAGCATCTAAACAACTCTGACAGAGAGAGAGAGAGAGAGTGAGAGAGAAAGATCTGTCGGTGCTCTCATCTGTTTGGAAATGTTATCACACACATCGCTCTGCATCCCGTCATCAAGCTGTCTGTCTGTCATCCCGCTCTCCTGTAGCAAAGAAAACAAACACAAATCATATTTCAGTTTTTCACAGTGGAATCGTACAGAGAAACAAACTTAGCATTTGATGTTGCAGATAGAATAATTGAGGATACAGTCGAGTCAAACATATTTTGTTTCCGCATGTGCATATGGTTGACAAATTAAAGACAGAATACACATAATGAATCTTCTTCGTCGTCTAAACTCTTTAGTTGCTTGCTTGCTGCGGAGGTTTTTCTGCATTCTAAGTTTATAGGATGATCATTGTGACACGTTACGTCTTCAACAATCAGCAACCACACACACAGATGACCTGCTGTGCGAACAGAATAAAGAGTGAAACATTTCAAAACAGGAGTAATGTTATTTTAGCGTCTTAATAAAACGTATTGCTGATGACTACTGTCAAAAGAGCTGAAACACACAAAAACGCTAACCTATGAATTGAGGCAGGGCGGGACAGTTAATTCACTCATTTTTTAATACTGTTAAAATGTATTGTTATATAAAAGCACTTTTATTCCTGAGCTGCAACAGTAACCTCAGCTTCAGTACAGGAAGATTAGCTAAATCCACAATCCTTAGCTCCATTAAATCCATTTCAACGTTTAAGATAAGCGCTCAGAGCCAGTGATGAAGCCCTGTGACAGCTGCCTACTGTGTCACTGCCATCCAACAGATCTGGACTGTACAGTTGTATGTGTTTCAGATTATGATTATTAACTTCTTTAATCTATATAGAAAGTAAGAAATGTTTGACTTTACATTCAGAACCACCACATCCATTCTGTGAAAGATGACAAAAAAGCAGTACATTGTCATTTTCTACCAAAGAGTAATCAACAACATCTGTGTTTTCACTGTCAGTATGAAGATGAGTCTGCATGTCCCACGTCTTTGTCACACTCATCTAACCATCTGCATTTCTAATGACGTCTCAGGGCCTACCTATTGCTAATTTTTCCTTTAAAGGGGACATATTATGAAAATCCACTTTTACAGTGTTTGTGAACATATAAAAGAAACGTTCTCCTTGTCCTCAGTGCTTCAGCTTAAAATAAACACGCCATGTCATGTGAAGAAATGTACTAAATACGTATGACTAGACATGCAGCTGTCAACACAGCACTGTGCGTCACTTTCTACTAACAGAAAATGACAGATGCCAATCAAACTACGGCTTTGAAGCACATCTGCAAGTATCACAACCAACAAATAGTGAGATTTATTCATTTTTACCGAACCTTTTTTTTTTTTTTTTTTTGCTGTGAGAGATGTTCATAAAGCTGTCCACATTTTTACTTCTCATTGAAATATTTTATGCTTTGAATAATGAAACAAAGCGACTGTCAAAATGAGGCCTTTTTTTTTGTATGGAATCGAGCAGTGTTTGATCTGTTTTAGTAATTCTGCCAATTCAAACACAACAAAACCTACTGTGAGATAATGCTACAGTATGCAACTGGGACACAGGTTGTTTGAGGTAAAATGCCAGCATTACCTGAGCTGCCAGTGAAAAAGCTTTCAATAAAACAATGTTAATTAGATGACAGTCAAGCTGTAAAGGATACTTATTTGCTTATATGCAGATGATATTTGATTGTATTTTAGTCCATTTTTCACAGGAACAAAAAGCCCTCTGTCCTTGATGAATGGCGTGTGATTTAGGTTTTAATGTAGACCAGTGAGTTGAAACTTTTTGGGAGCGTGTGTGTTGGTAGTTAAGTTAATGCCTGAGGGGAAAATGTTTCTACTCTTGCATGGGTTACGTTTTTGCTTTTTTAAATATAAAACAAATCCACCGTCAAAATGAAGCCTTTTTTTTGTATGGAATCTGGCATCCCTGATTTGGTTTAGCTTTTCTGCCTGTGTAAAAACACCACTTTAAGGTAATGATATGCAAAGGGGACACATGTTGTTTAAGGTAAAATGCCAGTAGTATCTGATCTGCCAATGAAAATCTTTCAATGAATCATTGTCAATTAGATCGCAATAAGGCTGTAAAGTTGAATCATTGACTTGTATGCAGATGACATTTGACTGTATTTTGGTATTTCATTTCTCTTGCTGATGAATGAGGTGTGATTGAGGTTCAAGGTCAACCAGTGAATTGAATCTCTTTGGGAGCAGGTGTGTGTGTGTTACGTTGTTAAGATGCCGAAAGGGGAGATGTTTCTGAGCTCGTATGGCTTACGGTCACATTTTTTTTCTCCCAGTGCTGTGTATGAACTCCAGACAGTCCCCAGTGTCTGACTGGGTCTGTAAATAGACATGGGAAAGCCGGAGAGAAACATACACACACACACACACACACACACACACACACACACACACACACACACACACACACACACACACACACCAACACTAATTTTTGGCCTTTCTTTTTTTGGCATCTAAAAATGTGGTTTCTGAGTTAAGCCCTCTATTTCCACATCCCCACTTGGTGTCTGTTCTCCTCTCATACAAAAATCAAACATTGAATGTGTTTCAAGATTTCTTTTGAGGTGTTTTCATCCTGAGAGTGTGTGTATTTGTCTTTGTGTGTAATAGATGAAGGATTGTCATACAAGCCTGCTGTCTTTGTGTGCTCTCCAGAATTGCTTTTGACTTTTGTGTTGACTTTGGGTGGAAGCTTGGAAGTTATATTGGTGTTCAATATTTTTTATTGGTTTAAAGAATACATCTATGTGTGTATTTTGGGGATGCTTTTAAAGACTGGCCAAGGTTTCACTGATATTTAGCCTTCATTTTTTTTTCTTCCAAAATGATTATTTTAATCGCTAAGCTATCGGAGATATGGCTAATTCCACACGACTATCACTGTAAGAAACTTTGTGTTATTATTAGCCTCATAAGCTTGTTTATTTCATCAAAACAAATACGCACTGAACTGACATTGTGACTCTAAAAGGCCTGATCCCAATTTAGTTTGATGTGTCTACAATTTTCAAGAATCGTTTTCAGCAGAGGAAGTTCCCTGATATCACAAAACAACTCTTCTTACAGGCAAATTCTTGAAATAAGTTAATATGAAATAGAAACAGTTGAACTTGTCATCGCCCCACTGGGAGTTTAAGACACGACGTGAGATGAAATGACTTGTTAGGGTGAATATTTTTGCAAGGCAGAAACTGCTGATATACATGAATGAGACTACGAAGCCGAGAGGGAGAGAGAGATATGTGAGCTAGCTGATGGAGGGATGGAGAGATGACAGAATCATCATGCCAAAGTTGAGTTGCTCTCTGTTTTCCTCTCAGCTCTAAACTCGAATGTGAAGCCCAGATTGCTGTCTTCCAGGCTGCTCAGACATGCTGATAGTGACTGGCATCCAGGCCATTTTCTCAAATGAATGGAGCTTTCACAAGTGATCCGTCACTCCTTCTCTCAAGCACACCCTGTCCTGTTCTTGTTGGTGTGTCCATGCACGCACACATTCTCAAACACACACACACACACATCCTCAACTGTCATCTGCCACCTCTGCTCAGTGGGAGCAGTCAGCCGATATCTCCGTGCTCTGCTTCCTAGGACGTGTTAGCTCGATGAGCAGGCCTCTGACCGGCTGCTGCTGCCATTGAGGGCACTCGCCAGGGAAAGAGCAGGTACACACATAGGTCTTAACAGGTCCCTGCGGATGTCACCCTGCCTGGCACAGACCAGAGACCCCGTGCAGGGCTGCACATAGAAAGGCCGTTAGGTTACTGCAGACAACATGCTCAATGAGCTTCATATCCTCATGATGCCAATATGACAATAAATACACAATTCAGAGGTTTTTTATTTTTTATATATTTGCTGGTTTGCAAATACATAAAACGTAGTTGTTAATTAGTTATATCTCTTATACTGTATGTTGCATTCTGGGATGGTAAATGTAGTGATACAAAAAGTCAGACTGTCTAGTGGCAGCTCCGTCTGTATTTTCTCCGTTGTCTGAGGTGATTATGTGCATTGAAGGACAACTTTTCAGCCCCATTTGACTCTTATTTGACTCCTTTATGAAACCGTAATGCAAAACAAGTTCTTAATTTTACAGAAATGACATCAAGGAAACTGTTCTAGAGGACTTATGAAAAGGCTTTCAATGCAAAACCTTTACTTTTTCAAGCTCATATGCTGTGGTTTGACCTCCAGAGTCACTGCAGTCAAGACATATTCTTGTTACCATCACAAAACTTGAAATCAAAAAAACAAAAAACTTCAACTGCTGCCTCAGGACATTTGAGCTAATTTGGCAATCATTAATAATTTATTATAGACTTTGGAAAGCTTACCTGAGGCTGTCCGCCTCTGAAGTGCTCGATCTGAAATGTTTTTATAGACTATAATGTAACGAGAGTTGTCAACTTGCTTTGACCTTTTTCTAGATGCCACGCTTTTGTTAAGAAAGACAGAGCTCTTTAAATGAACAGGATTAAGCTTGCCAGCTTTTCTCTGTATGTCTGTGTGGGTGAATGTTTGGTGCCCTTTGGCCTTCCCTAATCAATGTCGTTCTCCTTGAATACCCTCAAGAGGGTAACGAAGAATAATGGCTGCTCACAGGTCGGGACCTTTCTAATGAGCATCTAATTTGTTGATGCAGATCCTAACACTCTGATGTCACGACAGCAGACAGACACTTGTTTAGCTCCATTTCTGCTCTCCTACCCCGAGGCTATGAGTTAGCATATTTCACAGTTTATGTGTGTGCATGTGTGTGTGTGCGTGATCCCAGGAGGAGCTGTTTCTGTCAGCAGTTATGTTTTAGTGTTGGAGCTTAAGACCTGAAGTGAGGACGTCAGCACTGATCCTTGTGTAGAGATCGTACCAAACAGGTACAATGTGAATGTCATGTATTGTCTCTGAGAAAGCAAAAGGAAAAAAGTGAAACACTTTCCCTACATAAACTACAGAATTAAATTAGCTTGTTTTCTTGCTTTTTACTAAAGAAAAGCAGATTCACCCATAACACCGTGTCTAAGAGTTTAAGGCCTGCCCGGCATCCAGTGACAAGGTTCTGTCTGCAGTGGGAAATGACGGACAGAAAGCAGCAGCACAAGCTCCAAGCTTGTAAGAGAAAAGCCAACACTGTGCTCTGTGGGAAAGGAGCAAGCGTTCAGATATTTGTTCTCCATGCTTGAGTATGCTGAGTGTAATGAGACTGCAGGTCTCTTACATTAGTCAGAACTTTCTTGTGTGTTTGCTTAAGCCTTCTGGGAGAGCAGAGGAAAATCTGTCTGAGGCATTTGTCAGCTTTAAATTAAGAGTGAACACACACTGGAGAGTTAACGTTGTACCTCCAGCCATAGTTTTAAATGCCATTTGAAGCTGCAATTGACTCAGAACAGGCACACAGTGGGACTTCAGGTCATTGGGATATTTTGCTGTGAAACACATCAGAAAAAAAGGCGGGTTACACACTGCAATGTAATCCCCCCCCCGCCCACAATCCTAAACAAAGTCCTAATTTTTGACGATTCCAAAGATCATCCTGCCAGATTATATTGTGGTGTGAGGTGTGTCAAGAGTGATCCGGTCTGCTCAGCAGGACGTCAGGGCGGCCCCGATTTCTAATGGTAAATAGATCCGATCTCCTGGTGCGTTGAGGAAACCCTGAGGACAGCTCAACATGCGCTCTGTCGATTGTCACGTGAGTGACAGGAAAGCCAATTGGGAATTGAGCTGACTGATGAAGGAAGCACAACAACCAAATCAACTTTTAATCACCTCCAGCTCGCTCTCTAACTTGTACAGCCAATGTTAACGCCGTCTCCACGTCTTTATCCACAATTGTACCTTTTGTCTTTGTTGATTTTCTGTTAAAATGGTCTAGAAACTATCGCGAATTCTTCCTTCCCCTCGTCTGTCATGTTGGATTACTCTAAAGTCGAGAGAGTCCGGACTCTGGTTGTTGGTAAATTGAATCTGTTAGTGTGTGTTGTACTGTTTTTGGTCGTATCGTTTGCGTCTCCACACACTATTGGAACAAAAATGTTAGATGATTACTTGTTGTCAGCTAAGTCTCTGCTCTGCCCAGGATTTTATTGATCCGCTATGGAGGAGTCCTCTCTGGCTGCTTCCCCCGTTACCTACAGTATGAATCAACAGAGTATACTGTGGGTGCATCGGCCTACCTTGCCTTCAAATGCATGAATAAAAAACTCCCAACATACTTTAAAGTGTGTTGATGATCACAGTAGTTGAGTTTTCCGTCACACACCCCTCTCAATTCCTCTGCTCTTTGAAGCCCTTACTGTAACAATGAGCATGAATAATCGCTCGGCTGGCTGCAACGATAGCAACTCACCACTCTCATTAATTGCAGTCACAAAGGAATTGATTACGACTGTAATTTCCCTTTTTTTAACATCAATCAATATTTTACTTTGCGGAAGACTGGAATTGGCAATTCAGGCAGTGGAGATAAAACAAACAGGGCCTTAAATGAATCTGTATGTGACTGATGGCACCAAAGAGCTGACTGCGTGGAAGAAAAGAGAATACAAATGGAGATTTAAAAGTAAGCAAGGAAAGCTGTAGTGTTGTTAATGGTGGGAAGGAGTATGCAACTTTTCTGACTGTAGGATATTCTCTCCTGAAATGATATCATCTGCTGCAGCGCTCATCAAAATCCAATCGTGAGCCGCTCTGAAGCAGAAATGTGCTGGCACCATCTGGATGCCAGAATCCGAACGTTTGCTGCATGTGTGTTATCTGGAGTTGGAAAATAAAAAAATCCAAAAATTGGAATAAAATGTAAAGGACAACATCCCAATAATTATAGAAGTTTTTTTTATGTATTTGTGAGTAGCTAAAAGGTGCCCTGTGGATGTTCTTGTCAGCAAAGAAAAGTCATGTTTACATTGTGTTTATCCTCAGGATACTGTATGTTGTGTATATTTCCTTTTTCAAATGTGCAAAGCTCGTTCATCCTCATTTCCTTCATGTGAAACTCCACAGGGAACCTCCATGTTTGGGTATATGTGATATCATTAGGCAGTCAATTTCAAACGTGTGCAGCATTGTTAAACGTAGCTCCACCGCGTTTTGACTTGAGGCCGAGCATACCGACTGCCTCTCCGCGTGTCTCCGAGCTGCATCTCCCTCGCCTCCTCGCTCCCCGTCACTCTGTCATCCGTGGCCCCCTACACATCTGCCTGCTTGCGATAATAGCTACCCCTGTCAACAAGAGGCAGGGGAGGGCAGCAGAATGCCGAGGGGCCTCCTCCACACACACACAAATACACTGCACCAGCCACACAGCCTCAATTAAATTACAAAACGTGTTCCCCGGCCCGATGATTGCAGGATCGGTAAATGTTTGCCTGCTCAATGAATTCGGTTTCTGCCCGGAGCAGAGGAGTTAGTTAGCATGCAGGATATTCATGGAAGGCTGAGCAGAAAAGAGGGAGGAAAAAGAAAAGGAGGATTAAGAGAAGAGGAAAACAGATAAAGCAGCCTGAGCTACCAGTTTGAAATTGTAGCATCACAGCTGAACATGCCCCATTAGCTTTTCTCTCCTTTTTCTGCAACTCGTGCACAATTTGGATTACTTTCAAGACAGTAATATCCCACTGATGTCAATTATAAGATATAAATGTAGACCACTTATAATCACTGTAACTCTGAAAATATGTCCTTCAACTGTTTTTTTAAGTCTAGTTATCCATTTTGCCCCAAGGTTAGATATATCTGTCACTACTTACTACTACTGGAGCGCTGCCGAGGTGTCCTTGAGCAAGACACAGAACCCCCCCCCTCCCCTCCCACCAGCTCAGGAGTGCTCGCTGTGGGCAGCCCCCCTCACTCTGACACCTGACATCTCTCCATAATATCCTGTTAGTGCATGTGTGTGTAGCATGTTCACCTCCAGAATTAGTTTATCTTCTTCTTCTGAGTTACTTCATTGATAGTGTAGAACAGAAGGAATGTTTACAGTGACACACCGCTCCTATTATAGATTCGAGTATTTAAATAAAATAGCCCTGCAAAGATTAAATGATAGACTTCATGTTGCTTTGGACCTTTTGAGACAGACATTTGTGCAGTGTCTGAATCCGTAAGTGATACCATCCATCCTCTCTGCTCAGCGTCCCCGTGGGTCTTGCTGAGTCACATATTCCCGTTCATCTGAGGGTGTGTGAGAAAACGCCTGTGAATGAACATGCATTCATACCTTTGTGTGTGAGTGTGTGTGTGTGTGTGTGTGTGTGTGTGTGTGTGCGTCCTGTTTGTGTGTACCCCATTCTTTTTATTCGAAAGGTCTTTGGCGTCAGCTGCGATTTCTTGGCCTGATCTAAACGGGGCGAACTAGACAGGCTGTTCTGTCTGCTCTGTGTCTCCCAGACAACGGCTGCGGGTGAAGCTGAGGGGTCAGAGGGAGAGGGCGACACACTCTTGTGTGTATGTGTCTGAGAAAGGGAGAAAGATGTGTGTGTGCTGCTGTCCGGAGGATGTTTTGCTGCTGATTCAGAGTCCCGATATAGAACAGAACACCCGTGCTTTTAATATGCATGCTGCATGTGGGCTGCAATTGTGCTCAGTTCAGGGGACAGAGTAGGGGTCCATCGGTGGAAGTCTCTGGAGTCTACTCTGACATATCATGAGAACTATTTAATGGATGAGTGCAGCATTTGTTAATGATGTTCTAAGTCCCCAGAAAACCAAACTTAATGACTTAAATACTTTTCAGCCAATTCCTGGCTTATTCTGAAATGCTAACATATAGCCCCTTGACATGCTAACACGATAGTAAAGTTAGCATGATGCTAGGACACCTTCTTGGATGCACCGAGGGTTGACAAGAACATCATAAGGTCCCCTCTTTGGTGTCATCCAAGAGGAGAAATCCAGATTCAGGACCATACAGGCACTCTGAGCATTTTCACTATAATTACAGTATGACTTTCAGACCCCATATGTGGGCCTGGTTTAACATTTTTCTTAACTAGTGAGAATGTAACAACATGGAAATTGGCTGGATCCCCACAAGCCCACAAGCATATCTAGAGTTGTGTTTTCCCTGTATTCAAAAAGCAAAGCAGATAAAGTTTCAAAAATCTATACACACCCTCTAAAACTCTCCATAAAATATATGAGGTATTGATAAAGTCTGTTTTTAGAGAAAACCACATGTCTCCAGTTGCAGAGAAGAACAGTGTGAAGTAGATCAAATGTGATGAAATGAGAGAACTAAGAATCTGATGTGTGTTTTATTTCTTTCTGTGTGCGCTGGATGCACTTTTCACTGCATCCAGGTGTTGTATTACATAACCCTGCCTGCCGTGGTGACACTGCAGTTTTCTGTACGTGTGTGTGTCATTTTGTATATATGTGTTTCCACATTATGTACCCTGAAGCTTTTCAGCTGAGGCATGCAAACCCCCTGTTCTCTCTTTATTACTTACACACACACAGACTTCTGCTGAGACGTCTCTGCCCACACACTCACATTCCTCACGTCCAACCCGTCTTCCTTTATGCTGTCAGTGAAGAGGAATCCAACATGTGCTGAGGCGCAGAGCAGATGGAAGTGTATCATTTGATATCTGAGTGCTTTTAATGCCAAACAGAGCTTCCTTTAACGTGAAAAACTGAGTTGGCTTTTTTTTTCTAGGTCAGGGCTGAATCATAGAGAACCGTTAAACACACTCAGTTCAGAGCTGTTTACACGGAGTCTGTGAGTTTGGTCTCAGACACCAACACACTCACGTTCATGCCATCCAAAGTGACCAGTCTCTAGTGGCTGCAGATTCTCGCAAGTTCTAAAAGAAGAAGAAGAAGAAGAAGAAGAAGAAGAAAGTTTTGGCACCCTGCCTGTACCATTTACAGTAATTGAGATTAAAGATGCTGTTGTATTAGATTATTATGTGCTGATTCACAGCCGCTCAAACACACACAGCCAGGAGGTAAACAGTCGGTAATTGGATGAGGGGAAAAAAAAAATCAATAATTCAAAAATCTGATTATGAGAACGCCATTTGCAGCACAAATATGCTGCAGTTAAAGTGTTTGTTTTCTTGATGTAGTCTTAATTAACTCTGGCTTATTTATGCAGTGATCTGATTTCTCTTCATTTCATCCCTGTTAACATATTCTCAGCTGACTGTTTCCCCAAGAGGACAATGTTTACTGCAAACTCCTCCCGCCATCAGTTCCCTCTCGAAGCAGCAAACTTTTATGTGCACATTACGACTCAGTGGAAATCACTGTAAACCAGATCACCAGGCAGCCAAGGATTTTTTAAATTCCTGCTTTTTTTAATATCTGCACATTGCAACTACGTAATATTTAAGGATTTATTTTTAAGGAGATTTTACTATGGTTAGACAAAAAACACCTTCTACAGAAACAACTGAAGGTAGGAGACAGTTAGCTTAGCATAAAGAAGAAACATGTAGGAAATCACTAGCTATGCTTTGTCCTAACATAAGTCAAAATGAACATCATGAAGGCTTTTTCACATAGATACACCTGCCCCTGAAATCTTCCTGAATTTCTTGTTCACACATGCACCTCACAGCGGGAGACCATCCCTGTCAGACGGGAGGTGGGGAGTGCATACAATCTATGACCGTTTGCCGTTCTGCAAGCAGTAGAGATGCTGGGTGGCTGATCTGTTTGCCTCTAGACAGAACCAGGCTAGTTGTTTAAACCTGTTTTCACACATTATTCTGAGCTAACTGTCTCCTAGCTGTAGCATTAAAAGGAAAGCCATGACAGCGATACTGATGCTCTCACCTAGCATATCTTCCAGAAAAGGCTAAATATCCCTTCAAGGTCTGGCAAAAAAGAAAACTTGGTTAAGTTTTGTGCTTAATGAAAAGCAGGTCAGTTAAAGGTTGGATGGGGGGCTGAAAAATCAGTTCAAGCCACCCTAGCTTTAAATGCACTGCACTGTAAAAAAAGATACACAGTAACTACTCAATAAAATTGAGGCAACAGATTGCACGCAATATTATTAATTAAATCTAACTATGTTAAAAGTTGAGTTAATATAACTCAAATCAGACCCTTAAGAATTACCTGTTTAAATTGAGTAGATTCAAATAAAGCACAAAAACAAATTAACCAAATTTAAACAAAAATATTAAGTAGATATCAATAAGAGAAATGTCTAAATTAGTAAAAGGTACTGATATAAATAATTAAATTCAATATATAAATGATATATAATTGAGTAATACTAATCTTTGTATTCAGTGCATTTTCCTTAATTAAATTAATTAAAATGTAAATATAATAATTTCTTGGGAATTACATACATGTTCGTGTTATGACCTACATTTTAGTGTGAGATTAAAATTAGTAGATCAGAAAATACAGAATAAATATTACTTAAGTAAGCTAAAATGACATTTAATGCTTGACAAAATTAACACTTTTTATCTGACTTTATTAAAGGTACAGCAATTGAAGCAGCCTTTAACATACAAAAGATGCTGCCGTTGAACCCTTTTTTTTTGTAAAAACACAAGGGTCTATTGCAAAGTATTCCAGGAAACATTAGGACTTATGTAAACTGTTCTCACAACTTTCATTTCCAAATAAATAAAATGCCTGTCTCAAATGAGACTCCCAGAACACCTGTTGTGGTCCTGGTATAAACTAAAAGAATAGTTTCCTGTCATAAAGAAAAATCTTGCTGAAGTGCATGTGCCACAAGATAAAAAATAAATGAAATGTAGAAAAATAATTTTACAACAGATGACCACAACTACAGAACTGACTATATGAGCTTACCTAAAATCCACCCAAAATAGTTCTTAATATAAGGAACATATTCGTCCTCTTACTCTTTGTGCAATTATCCATCTAGAGGACAACAAAAATACATTTAAGAAACTCATCAGCAATAACTAACATTAGTTCACAAGAACTAATGTTCTTGTGAAGAACAACAAAAGTCCTTTGATTAGTAGTAAGTTAACATTTTTACCATGAACTGATCACAACAGCAATTTCACTTTCGGTTATTACAATTACAAACTTGGCACTTTCAAATGTGCTATTCTTAAGCTCTGTGGAGGCTGAACATTGAGCCACACAGAAGCATCAAGTCAAAAAAACATGTAAAAAAGTAAATCAAATGCTTTTAAGAAAATAAAACTCAAGAGTACCATTTAAGGACACTGTGTGACTTGAAAACATTGTACCTGAGGTTGAGGAAACATCCTCTAGGAGTGCTAGTGCCATAACATGAAACAACAAAAGTGCACTGGTACTCTATTTCAAAAGTGTTTGTGGTTTAGAGTCCAGATCAGTACAAACCATTCTCAGGCTCTGCAGGAGCTGACTATTGTGTGGCACAACAGTGTGCACTGTGGACCCAGCCTTATTTCAAGCCAGAAGTTTGCTCTTTAAGGACTGGACTTTCTTTGACAGCTTTGACGCATCCAGTTTCATAAAAAGTTTTTGGAATACCTCAAAGGTGTACTTAAGCTGCCTGGGATAATCGAGGTTCAGTGTGTAGGTCAAGCCAAAGAGGAGACAGCAAGCTCTGGCTATGTCTCCAAGTCCTGTGATAACTTCCATGCCCTCAATGACGACTCCAATTTCCTTTAAGTTGTCACTTGTGGAATGTCCAGTCTTTGTGATCACAGTGATCGCCACCACAAGCTGCCCAAGTTCCTCCAAGTCCTCTGTGTCCTGCAACATGTAAGGAGATACATACACTAAAACATGTAATGTGAAGTCCAATTCACATTAAATGCAAATGGTTAAATGAAAATTAAGTTCACCTACATTGAAATCTGTGATCAGATGTTCCCCATTTTCTCCAAGGTATTCTATCAGGCACCGAAGGACAACCTCTCTGGTCCTCTCAACAGAAGAGTGTGAAGAATCCTGGCGAGAAATGTAACAACTAATAAGCCAATCATAAAAGAAAAAAAAACACACTGAAGATCTTTAGCTGCATTTGAACACACCATTCTCTACCATACATCACAACTCAGATTCTGAGTGTCAGTAGACAGTAGAACGGATGAGCAGGGAAAGTTATAGAAACATCGATGCTGTAACACTGCAGAGGGTTTTCTATGAAGTTAATGTTGGTGCAAACTATCAGTGTAAAGGACAGGTGAACAGGCTCTGAAAAGGCAGGCTGTGTTTGCACCTCTGCCAAACAAAGAGCTAACATTTAGTGTCATGTGTACATGTCAGTGTAACTGTGCAGTCCTGCTGCTGACCAGTCATGTAGTGTCACAAGGTGGAGGTAGCCAGAGAGACAGAGGTCGGAGCAGAGCTGAAGGGCAAGTGTTTGCAGAGCAGTGCAGCATAAACACCACTAGGTGCAAACAATGATTACACTGAAATCAATGAAAATTATATGATATGTTGTCCTGTCAATGGCCAAGTGGCCCACCAGGCCCGTACAATGACAGGGGAAACCTTAACTATGTGCCAGCACCTAAAATACAAAGCACTCAAGAGATTCATGTAATAACCACAAAACAAAAAAAAGCTATGATGCTAAAATATTATCTGGACGCATAGTTTTAAATTTTTTACTAGATTTTGTCTTCTTGAGTTGTAAAAAAAATTAGTGCATAGGAATCTCATAAATAAAGCTACCTTTAATTTTGAAAAGTTTTGTACCTCCATTAGTTCCATTATGATTTGCAGTCTTTGTCCAAGTGCTCCTCCTTTGGCACGAAACAGCTTGAGCATCTTGGGAGTGTGAAGGTCCAACGCAGCCATAAAACTGGGCTCCAGAGGCACAGTAGTGATTCTCTGAAATTCTGCACTGATCTGAAAAGTCAACAAAAGAGAAAAAGGTATCACACCAAATCTTACACATTTCATACATTCACATACAATATTTTCTGCCGCTTTGACAGAGTACTTGATTGAACAGTCTTCATATTTTAACTTCTTGTCTCTTAACAGCAATTACAAGAGTAAACTCACCTGGGAAGAACTAAACAGGGCAGGCCAACGGTCCTTCATGGCTCGAACACTTGGACATTGGTTGATCACTTCATGTCGCCTGAGGGCAAATGTTTTGCTCATTTTGTCATTGACCATCTTTTCATTATTCTTCTTCTTTAACTCAGTGATTAGTTCTTCTCTTGTTTTTTCCAAGCTGTGCTCATCTTCATTAGCAGGGTAGGGAGGGAGGTAGTTGACCTCTGCTCTTCTTGCCTTTTTAACATTTTTTGCAGACTTCCTGTCATCAGGACATTTATGCTTCAGCGCATTGCATGTAACATCTGGAATCCCAAAGCCTCTTAGCTTTGTTCTGTAGTTACTCATTTTATATTTAATGCTAGTCTGCCATCCACTGAGACCCGAAGAGCTCCCTGGATCCTTCAGACATGGGTGTGCCTTGATAAGCGCTTCAGCGACAGAGAGAACTTGCAGGGATGATGGATAGGCACTGTATCTATAAATGGACTGAGCTAGCTTTTCAAGTATGTCAGACCTGATGTTTGGAATTGTCAGCAATGTGCCGTCTTTTTTGTAAAGTTCATTGGCTCTTTCAAGAACTATCTCGGTTTCAACAGAGAATTCTGGAATGATGAATTCAGTTGGCCATGGCTTTCTCTGTTGGTAGCGGTTTGGTGTTAAGATGATTGTGCTTGGGGTTGATGAATCAGACGAGTCAAGGGACTCCTGTGCAGTGGAGCTTGTGGAGGGAAGATCAAAGGATTGCTCTGAGGTGACACTTCCAGCGTAGCTTTCATTGTGTGGCACTGGATACAAATTAAGAACCACTGGTTCAATTGTCACGACCTTTACTGTTGCTTTGTGTGTAATTTGAGCAGTGGAGTGGAGAGTAAAATAGTCATCAAAATCTGGATCTAAATATTGCAGGCTGAAGTCCCCAGTGATGCTTAATTGCTGTTTGATGGCTAAATTCAGCTCCTCAGTCGTCTCCGGTATTCCAGACAGAAGCGTCAATTTCTCTATTCTGTGTCCAAAGATCACCCGGAGCACTGCTGAATCCATGTCCTGTGGCCTAGTGCGGAAAAAAAACAATCTTTAAAATTCTGAAATCCTGTGGTTATTCCACCATTATGCACCAAAATAGTTTGATCCTCTGAGAATGAGTGATTGGTGGGCAGCCGTCTTTGAAAACAGACTTCAATGCAAAACTGTCACCACCCAACAGTTTGTGATGTCACCTAACATGTGCCACACACAAAGCGTTTCAATGTAACAACGCGCTTCCCTGCAAGACTGTAAGCTGTAAGTGGATAGACATCCTGAAGGCTGTGCTGATGAACAAGAATAATTTCCCTACAGCTTTCCAACAGAAAAGATCTGAAGTGCTCCAGGTACCAAGCATTCAGCTTCTTGACAATAAAATAGAAATCGCTCTCCAAAATCAATATCTGTATGATCTCTACAAAGTCTGGAAGCCCTCCTGTAAAACCATACGGCAAGATCATCCCAGCTGAATATCTTGTTCCATGGTATGTTACAGTGTTAGACAACTGTACACTTGTTAGCTGAGGAAACTGCTTCTTGATGGACTCCTGAATTTCAACATGCAGTACTTCCAAAGGCAAAGATGACACTTTACTGACAAACATGGCAGGCTTAGCCATATTTATTTGCCAATTGTAAGCCATCTGCAGTTGATGTTTTGTTGAAAGTGAGAGCAAGACATTCTTGAAATTGCTCGAGAACCTCACCACACGTTTGAAGAACCTATGTTTGGCCTCAAAGCGCATCGTCCACAGTCCCACTAGAGGACCAAAGGCTTTAATGAGTGCCGGATAGTGTTCCAAAAAATGGTGTTTGGGTTTCAACCTCAGCTGAGGGAATACTTCTTTCAATCTATGACGATGCTCAGATATTTTAAACTCAAGGTAAGCAACACTTTCAAGGGAGTGTTGAGGGGCCACTGACAGCTCTACAATGTCTTTAAGGGTCAAAAGAATTTGCCATGCTTGATCATCAGAGGGTATCCTTGAGCCAATGATTAATGGAAGTGATCTTATGAGTGCCCAGTTTTCATGAGCGTTTCCTCCTACGGAACCACGGCTCGCAAAATTTACAGGGATTGACTGGGGACGGTCAAGCTCATCCGCAAACTTAAAAGGAAACTGCTTGATTAAGTTATTAAGTTCAGATAATGTAAAGTATTTGTTGTTGATGAAAGTTTTCAGACAGTGTGCTAGTTCTACAGGAATGATGCCTTCAAAAAGGTCATGGAGAAGGTCAGGAGGGTAACCTCGAACAAAACTGAAGTGACTCAGCTTATTAGTTAGTGGGCAAGCCTTCTTGACCCCGTAGCAATGTGTCAAGCTGGGATCCTCTAATACAGTTTTGAGATGCAAATTATGGGCTTCCTCTGTGCGAGGTGGAAAATCTCCACAGCGAACCTCCTTTTCAGAGTATTCAGAGCTATGTCCTAAGCAGAATCTGCAAATGTAAGGGCCTGTAAAACTCTCGACAAGTCCACCAAGAGAGTGCGCTCCAAGATTGTCGGCTGCCACACAATATACTGTGCCTCTAATATTCTTTCCAGCACAGGCAACAAAAACTCCTTCTTGCTCCAAGACGGACAAATCTTTCAAGAGAGGCTCTAACACAGTATCATAGCCAAACCTTTTCACATCAACAGCTTTGCAGAGAATGGCCAAATTTATTGCACCAAGCGTAGAGCGCAGTCCAGGTGGTACATTCGCCAGCAACCAATAAACGGCTGTTACCTTGTGTTTTTTGCGTGATGTGCCTAATGGGTTGCAAACCTCAAAATCATCCACGTAGAGAATTAAGGCAATTCTGGGCTCCTCTACAGCAAAGAATGGATTTTGTTTGAAATATTCCCCATCTTGAAAGGAGATATACTGAGTGGATGAGCTTGGTTGTTTTTTTAAAACCTCATTTGCAATATCCTTATTGTTGAGTATATATTGCAAAGTCTGAAGAAGGGACACGTATTGAAAGCTGAGATTCTCTTGTGAGTCAAGGACGTATTCCACTGGCTCAATAAATTCAAACTGCTCCTTGAAGTATTTTCTTCTTTTATACACAGAGCCAAAAGGCCCATCCAGCCCCAGTGCTTTGCTTATAGGGTGTGACTTACAGAGTTCCTCTACTAATTTGTTGACAATGTCCTCCTCCAAAACACAATTATTCTTTTTTAAACTTGTATCAACTAGCTGACGAATTACTGGAGCAGATGCTGTGTATACGAAATGAAGCTCCTCCACCAAATCATCAATACATTTACCGGAAACGTTGTGCACACTTTCCAACTTCAAGAGAAGTGAGCCAATTCTTTGGTGAATTTCATTTGATATATCCACTGGATGATTTCTACTGGTATCCTCATCAACACTGTCACCTAAATAGTCAGTTTGTGATAAAGTTTGGTGTTCACCAATGACATCTGGCTTGAAGTCTTCAAGTGAATGACATCTGTGCTTTCTGCTTTTGTGCGAAAAAAATGTTACATATACATTGGTGGTAAATGTGCATCCAACAAAAACACACTCTATTGTTTCATATCTCCTCAGGTGATTACCAAGGTGAAGAAAATATTCTTTTTTAGAGGGATGTTGAGTTGAGCAAATTAAACATGTAAAACAGAAGATGACTCCTGGCCCTCTAGTTTCATCTTCTGGATGATATCTTGAAAGATGTGTGCGTAGGGCATTCAAAGTTTTAAAGGAGCATGGACAATCATGAACAAGACAAGGTACCGAATTTCCAATTTCAAATGTCCTGTGCTGTAGTCTGTAATGGGTCAGAAGATCACCCCTTGTCGTCGCTATGAATCCACAGATTTTACACCGCCATCTCATCTGGAGAAACCTAGAAGAGAATACAGAAACATTTAAATTAGAGATGTGCCTTTGGTCTTATTTGAATATAAAAACATCACCCTCTCAATTACATGTGTACTATAGCTTGTATTGAAGGGCTAGTAAAAGTTATAATTTGATTTCAGACTTCTTCTGGAAGTGTTCTCTTTGTCTCTTTAGTTCTATTCTAAACATGAATTCTGGATGAAATGTAGAAATTCTTGTCCTAATGCTCATAATATGCCCAATAAGTTTGATGAAAAACGTTGCATCTCATTTTAAATTAGAATTAGGATCGACTTCTTTAGTCTTAACCGTCAATGTTGCATTTTACTCAACAAGGAAGACGGATTTGTAAAAAAAAAAAAACCCATTAAGTTACATTTTTACATTGAATAAAATCAATAGATATTTTTTATCACAACTAGCAAAGGCAGAGAGAGAAAGAACCCAGTTCAGCCTAGGAAAAGTGTTCGCACATCAAAACTAAACTTCCACGAGTGAATATATGTTCTTAATTTAGTGGGTTAACCTCCTAGGATTACTTTTTCCTGCATGTTTCATGTATAACAAAAGTATTGCTTTTAACAACATTCGCAAATTCACTTTGAATTACCTTATCAACGTATCTATAAAGTAAGTAAGTAGCTCTAATTATTAAATAGTTAATGCAGAGTTTAAAAAAAAAGTAAGACATCTTCTGAACACAGAGGAAAACCTTAAACATGTAGTGTAGCCTGCTAGCGACAGCACGGTGATAGCAAGCAGCGAGTGAGGAAATACAGTAAAATTAGAGGGGATTAAATAAAGAGGAGCAATTTGTGCTTTTCAGCTCGTGAAAAAAAGAAACGCGTGAGACCTTGTCGAGATAACTGCTTGCACGAGTATCACAGACACAGTCACAGTCAATGCGTGATTTAGCAGCTCTGGGCTAACAGCTCTCGGTAAATTTTGTGTTTTTTAATGGAGCGTGGTCGTTAGTTCACGAAACTCAAAGCTGTCATACTTGGCTGTGCTGAAAAATTACGGTTCAAGACTCTGTCGTTGCACTGCCAATTTCTCCCCTCGCATTATTCAACACATTTTACCATACCTTTAGCTGCTGAATGAGAAAAGTAGCTCCGCGCTGGCTATGTTTACATCCTTCCCCGCGCGAGCGATTCCTCTTTCCTCTTCAGTAACTTTCAAAATAAAGCTTGTGGTTTTCTCAGTGTAAATACCATAGACTGTAAATAAATACTCGTGATACCTTTCTGATATCGTTGCGTTATACCATCACACTATAGCCTACATTAACATAACATGCATAATTTACCTTTCTGCCGCTACTGTGTCTCTGTCTCTCTGTATTACTTTGCTTGCTAATTTCGTTTTGTAAAGTAGCATACACCCACAAGTCGTCATTAACATTACAGCATAAAATAAATCTCCTTACCTTTGTCAACCAAATTAAATTGATGAGTTAAATGGAGGGAAAGGGGCACCAGTCATCCGCACTTTCTTTATGTCTTGCGACCAGATGATAGCCTGCTCAATTCAAAAGAAGAAGAAAAAAGGCGCAAAATAACAGGAAGTGCTTGTCAATTAAAAACTGGCTAATTCTATTGAGTTGAATTCATTCAAAATTCTGTTGATTAAGAATTACATAAACATAAAGATTATATTTAATGTAACCAAAATAAGCAGATACTATCTCGATGATTTTTGTATTAAAGTTACTTAAACAACTGCCACAAAATCAAGGACGCATTTATATTTAATAAATTTTATACGATATATTAAGTAAAATGTACATGACTACAGAATCATTTATTACAGTGTGTGTACAGTACATCCCCAGGGACAACACATGGAAATGTATATTGCGCTATATGTTTACACCCTGCTACAGATGAACTCATATGTATCCTCATGTGTCACACAGATGCACACGAGACAAAGATCTTAGTACGTGGCCCTTCCATACTCACCGTTATCTAATTTACACCTCTGCCGTGTCACATCTGACCTATGCTGTTAACCCGATAATGACCTGAGTTAGTGAACCGAGACTGTAAACCCGCACAAGCCACTTTACAGACTCTTAGGTCGCCAGATATTTTATTAGCAACTGTCACAGCGCAGAGTGAGAATCTGCGGGAGGTGCTGCTCACAGACTATCCACAGCCAAGACTGTGATTGATTATGTTTGTTGCCGATAGGTTTATTTGGATTTTCTGACCCACAACGATCACTCATATGGATCTATGGTCCACACACACATCCTCATGCTAGATCTATTCTTCAACTATAATTACAAATCTAGGTGTTTCCCTTCACATGAAGCTCAACCCTAACCATTATTCCTTCTAGGTGGTCTCCAGTGCTGCACATGAAGTAGGTCATACTGTATGTGCTCTGTAAAGTACAGTACGGAGCGATCCATGTGTGCATGCATAATTCATGAGCATTGCTGTGAGGTTTCTGTGTGTTTTGTGTGTGTGTGTGTGTGTGTCTCCATCTTTGAGCTGAGCTGAGCAGGGATGTGTCTTCCCAGGAAATCCCTCGCAGTGTTTCTGTCCCTCTGTCGTTAGTTAGAAAGGACGGCAAGAGGAGAGAGAGAGAGTGATTGGAGGAGCGATGGAGAGCCTGCAGGGTGGTACAGTAAACCCAGAGAGAGGATGATGGTGGGAGATAAATGAGAGGGGAAGTGAGAAGAAGAGGAGTGATGAGCTCGGAGGTGGAGAGGGAGGAAGGATCATAAAGTGAGAGAAAGATGGAGGGAAATCCCAGTGCCAAGAGGATACACACAGCTGCAGATGGAGGCTCGGAGAGGAGACTCACAATGAGAAACCAGAGAGGACCTGCATGGTTTTTATTATGTGTGACTGTTTGTGCAGTTTAATCTCCAGCTCAGCTCACTGTGCTGCTGCTTCTGACCGGCTTATCCTCGTGACAGGAATGCTAAACAGGTCTGAGGTTGAACCAATTAGGGACAGAGATTGGTAAAAAGCTTTTAAATAACGTCTGTATGAGTAATTAGCCAGGAGATGAACCTTTTAATCACATGAAATATGTGTGTGAAATATGTCATTATAACATAGTATTATTCAAAGTGTATCTGTCTCTACATACAAGACCTTCACGAAACTTCCAGTCACAACCACATTAATCAGCAAAGAGGAAGAAGAAGAAAAATAAAACATGATACAAACAGATATCCTACGACTTGTTCCGCTCAATAATGGCTGCTGGGACAAAGCTGCACCTATAGACAGTAGTTACCCTTAAATGTTTTTTTCACAAATCACAAATCAGATCCAAGGTATTTCATTGACTAAGGTAGTGTATTGCATTCACGTGAGAATATACAAATCTGCTCTGTTTTCTGAAACATTATTATCTTGGAATTACGAGTTACGTTTTTATGAGAAAAATTCCACCCTGTCTGTCCTGAATTAACAGATTAACGGTAGCTTAAAACCCAACAGAAGCTCTCATTCAGACCACCTAAAGAAGCAAACATTTAGAGACTGTTTAGTTTAACCCAGTTTTACTTTGGTTTTGGGTTTGAAACATGGGGAGATACTCCTGTCTTTAGGTAACATAGATGATATTGTTATGAGTAGGGATGTAACGATTCACTCTACTCACGATACGATTCACGATACGATTCTTTCACGATTTATTTTACAAAATGAGACTGTAGACAAAAGATTCCTTTAGGGGCTGCAAACCCGCTTGTCAGTGTGGTTTGACCTTTTAATGTTATTGTTCTCTCAACAGGGGGAAGGTGATTGAAGCTTCTCATCGTGGTGTCGATTAAATGCTGCATCATGTTGGTTGGGTTATTTGTGTAGTTCTTTGTCTTCTTGTCATACTTGCACACAGTTTTTGTCTTGTCTGTTATCTTCTCACCTCTTTTCATTTTCTGTCTTGGGGAAGCCAAAATGCTTCCACACCTCCGATTTAAAAGACGGTGGTGCCTCCTCAATTTCTAAATCTTGCTCTACAGCTGCTGACGCTCACCATATTAGTGCGATTCATTTTTCAGAATACCGATGTGAACCTTGACACCTTTGAACCGATTTATCACGATTTTACGATTAATCTTTACATCCCTAGTTATGAGTTTGTCGACTTTGCGCCGCAGGCGACGTAGATCTTTGCAGTTCAGACACAAACCCTTCTCTGATCTGTCAGTACAGCGGTGCAGATAAGACATGCTTTACTCGTATATAACGGGATGCATCTGAAATGCATTTACCCTGGCTGAAGCAAGACAACAAAGCAATTGCTGAAAATACTAGATCACCACGGAGTGCAAGGAAGATGTTGTGCCGAGAAACGCAAGCACCTCATAACTCCTTATTCTCAGATAATTATCTCGTTAATTCAGAAAATCAGTGCAGATTCTTATTTTCTCATGTGAATGCAATATGCGTCGAGGGAACCTTAAAATCAGACCGAGACAAAGTAAAGATGAATGCTAATTCCCTGCATGAATAAATCACATAAAATAATCAAGGTAACATACTCAGAATTAAAAAACAACAACAGCAGTTTAAGAGTGATGTTGTTTTGATGCATTTTGGTAACAGAAAGTTGCAGATAGCTAACGTGTGAAGCTCTATATAGTGGGTGAGCATTTCCGGGCATTTAAGGTGCCGTTAAGAGATCCTTGTCAATATTTTTTGCTTGTGGTGGTTGATGCGAGCAACCAAGTTCAAGTGAAATCTGATAACTTATCTGCACACAAGAACTTGTTAGTGTGGTGCAATCTGCTGAGACTTTGTGTGTGCTAATCTGCAAATGGCTCACACGTCCTCTAGAGAATTCTAAATGTACTTTTTATAGACTTTAATAAGCAACATTTAGAACGCACTAAGAGCTACTTACAATTGACCTCTTAAGTAGCTTTGACTGTTTTTTAAACTGCTGTTTACAAGGTCACAGATATATTTTGGAACTTTAGAAGAAACACATTTTCCCAGTGTCCACACATATATTTAAATTTCCCTGTGAAGAATGCAATAATAGTTGTAGCTTTTCTTTGAAATAAAGCCCGTGTGAAAAGTGTCAGCTCACACATGTTCTAGAGGAGAGCATGTTTGAATCCAGGAGGGGGGGAGCACGGGGTCACAGAGAGGGAGAGGGGTAACTCAAATGGACCTTTTGTCGTTCTGCATGTTCAGACTAAAATTAGCCTGTTTATGTGATTTGCAGCATTCCTACAGGCATAAACACAACCGCATGACAGGAGTCTGTGTCTCTCAGTGCAGTGCTGTGAGGAAAACCAATCAGAACCAAGCACAAACAACCTTTCTGCAGATGGATGAATTATTGTGGTTCATTCAATATCAGGCTACTGACGCCTCACACACACATTTAGATCCAATAGTTCTATCAGAGATCAATTTAAGTTATTTGATTTGGCAAGTCTGTAGAGCAATAGTGTTCATTTGTTCAGACAGTTGGAAAACAACTTATGCAATTACCAGTTATGACTTATACAACACACCATGGATAAAGTGTACATAACAAGGTCACCCTATTTTTAATATACTTCTAAAAATGATGGTATTTAGAATGTGAGGCAAGAGACAAGACAGTCAAGTCTCTTGTTTTAACACATGAGAAACCTCTGTCATTCTGTTATTCTGTTATTATTAGTCATCTCCTTGGTGTCACACTTCACCAAGTTTGCAACACGAAATCATCTCTTGCTTTTTTCACACTCAATACTTGTGACAACAGGACTGTGTTTGTGATCTTTGCGAGGGCCCTGCAGGATTCACTAAAGAATTGTCTGCAGGTTGCGAGCTAGAATCATTCATGAGTGAGATCATGTCAAATCTTTGCAAAGCATGGCCCCAAACTAACTTGACATGCATCCAGAGGATCAGATTGTATTAATTGGGCTGAATTGTGAAAGACATTTTAGACTGGTCTGTCTTGATTGGCCTGTTCTTCCCCCCCCCCCATACCACACACACACACACACACACACACACACACACCAAAAAACAGAACAAAACAAAACCACACACACACCATATGAACCACGTTACCATGGTAAGAGTTTGATTTAAGCTGTTCACCAATGTGTTTTGCTTCCCTGTCCTCTGTTCATCCTCCAAAACGAAGGCCACTTTCAGTTTTAAAACCTCAGCAGCATTTCTGAAGTGGCTGTCAGCTTTTCCTGTGATCCAACTCCTGTTTTAGTTTGATATCTTATTTTTTTTTCTCTTATTGTGACACTGTTTGCTCAGACTTTTTACAGTGAAATGCCATTGTAACGGTTTAATTCTTCCAAAAACAGACTCTTTTGGTTAACAGCAGGTTAAAAAAAGTCCTAAATAACACAGAATCCATTGCAACAAAGTCCTGTTTAAGATGGCCTATGACTAAACTTCTTTGTGCATTTTATGAACTCAAACATGCATCAGATATCTAAAGCTAAAGTCACAGGTCTCAGATTGAGTTAAACATCGAGGAGTGTTTTTTACTGGGTCCGGTTATTTAAACCTTTCCAGAAGTAGAGAGATACACTCAGCTATGTTCTCACATTTGACACACTGAAAGCCAGAAAATGAACACACTGATCAAACAGATAACTCACAGGTTTCACAGCGATAAGCAAATGAGCAGGAAGCTTAAGCATTGTGGTATGAAGTCAGACGAGAAGTTTACCATCAGTTATAAGCATGCAAATGACAACAGAGGAAGTGAGTGAAATCTGTGTCCTGCTGTCATACAGCTGGTCATTGAGCTCCTATCATTGCAGTTACTGCGAATGCACATCACTTCAGACGAGTGGGAGTGTGGGAGTTTCCCACGCTGCCCTCCGTCTGTCATCTACTCTCCTCGAAGCGGGGCCAAGTGGGCATTTCCCACGTAGTGGTCGAGTCTGTGCTTATTTGTGTGAGAAGAGATGAGGAAAAAAAAGAGAGAGAAAGACGGAGAGATGCAAATTGGCCCAAAAATGTGCGTTGAATTCCTGCAAGCGAGCGAAACGTTTCCTGGGGTTTTTCCTCTACACACATGGTTGACTTCACAGTGTTTGTGGTCGCTCTGTGATCTCCTTCGGAGCGTCTCTTAACCACAGGAGCACATTTAACACACTAACAGCCGTCTCTCTTTGATTCAGAGTGCTTCATGAATACCTTTTAGGCCTCGTCTACCTCTCCTCTTACCGGGATTTACTGAAGCAGGGGGACTGATAATGGCTTAATTCATGGAGTAATATGACCCTGGTTGCTTTCCCTTCCTTTGTCTCCACTGCTTTCTTACATAACGGTCTGCACACACACACACACACACACACGCACACACACACACTGGATGCATAATGTGAGTTTTTGCTTGCACTGGTTTTCTGCACATTTTGCTAAGCACACAGACTTGTTGTCTTCTTTAATGATCCGTTTTAAACCTGCCGTTTACAGGCTCTTGGTGATCAGAATTTTGTAGGAATGATTTCCCTGCAGCCACACCAGCCTTTATAGCCAGCTATTTATAGTAAGTGTAAAAAACTGCAGGCCTGTTACATATATAATAACACAGCGCGCTCACACTGCCTCAACGTGACCTTAGATTTATGTGTTGGTCTGGAAACAGTCCTTGTTTGTGTGCACCTTTTTTTCAGAGGCGTCTCTGTCCCTTTTAGTGAGAGGATCTGTAATGATGGAGCAAGGATAGCTATGTGTTGTGTGTGTGTGCGTGTGTGTTTGTCAGGACTGGAGTCTAAGAAGGGATGATTATGACTTGGCTGTGACCTTGTTTTTCTCTTTAAATGGCCACGCACAGTCTCAGTTAGGCCACGCTCTGTGCCTGAGCGAGCGACTGTGGGATTACAAGCATCTCTGTGTGAATCCAAGCAGAGCTGTTTGTGTCCAGCTCATGTACGTGCAGGTGTGTTGAAGCTCTGCAGAGCACGACTCACATAAGACTGCCTATGAGAGGTATTCACTCGCAAAATAGATCTCTCCCACAGCACACCTGTGGCTCACTGTATCTCACCTAGTTTTTCCCTTTTTATTGTGAAAAGCTTCTGCTCCTGTTGTCACCGACATCCATTCATAGGATTTCTCAGAGATAAACACGTCTTTTTTTCACAGCTGTGTTAGTGTTATATATTTCCCAATCACAAGCCTGAACAGAAGAATTTATATATCGGGTGTATTTATGTATAAAGTGATCTTCACTGCATGTTGTACTTGTGGTGTTACTCATACGTCAGCAGCCATTTTCTAACGATGTTCAAAGATACGTTTAGTCTACATGATGTAATCCTGTGATTGCAACTTCTGATTGAACAGAAGCTCAACGTCTCGAGCTGCTTGTAACAAAACACTTCACGGAGAGTGCTGCACGTCTAGCCGCTAAAAGTGCACAATCAGTGGAACATCCGCTCCGTTAGCGGTCCGTGTGTGTAGTCAAAGCATTAGCGAGCATCTGGACGAGGTGCTGCTAATAGTGAGAAAACGTTCATTTTAAATCTGTGATTGAATATCTGCCTGGAGTGTCATGCTGGTGACATCTGTGACGGCTGCATCGTCGCCTGTAGCATGTACATGTTTACATGCAGGAGACACAGACTCTTCATGCACAGTGGTCGGTTCTCTGATTACTTTGCATAAAACAACTTAAGTGGCAGCTGATGCTTCAAGTCACTTGACTGACAAGTCCTGCAATGTGACGATTGCATGTGCGAACATTGCAATTGCAATGTTGAAACAAGAAATCTTGCAGCCCTAATACAACAACTCTTGAGGTCCATATTCTACTTACAGGTAGCCAATTAATGGACACAAGCATTAATGTAATATGAAGTCTTTTCTCTGCAACAGTGAAAGTCAGACAGGATGTGATGAATGCAGAATAGCACTGATAAGACAACAAACACATTGGAATGTTTTGATCTGTGGCCTGCAGAAACATGGCTGAACCTCTGTTATAGCAATTTAGTCTACAATAGTGTCGGCTCGTTGTGTGTGTGTGTGAGGCTCATTTGTTCTTTACACTGGGGGAATGGCCTGAGGTGCAGTGAGACTCACAGATGTGTCTTCCTCTTTGTGTTTGTTTGTGACTTCAAGGACATAGAGGAGGGATCTTTCTGTTCAAATAAGAGGAAGAAACAACATGAATGTGTGTCAGAAAGTGCAGCAGTGAAACCTGGTTATTTTGTGAATTGGTTTGGATGGATATCTTGCTGACAGCTCATTGGCTACAGAGAAGTTCACTTGAAACCTCTAAGCCACAGGATATTTATTTATGGTCGGAGTTATTGAGGTAAATTAATTGCATCTCATGCAATAACCATCGTGATTGAATGAACTGCTCCCATTCCAATGCTGCGTGTGATGTTTGAATCCTACCTGTGAGATTTGAAATGGTTTCATATTCCTTCTTTTACGAACTTGTACTAAGAAAGCAGAGCATAATTTACCTTAAAATGAGTCACCATTTATTCAACTTTGGTTTCCGGAAAAATGGAGAGCAAATGCAGGCAACACAATTTCCCTGTAATGACATCCCTGCTCCCATTGGGCATGATCTAAGGACTATTTAGTCATTTCTATGAAGAGATATCTGCATGAATCTGCTGACGCTGTGTCATGAATCAGTGTTTCGATTTCCTGACTTCCTTTAATGCATCAGAAATGTTTGATCTGACCGCCATTCAAGAATTAAGCAATTGAAAAGCCAAACTTAAGACTCATTCATTCTATAAAAATGACAAGAAAATCAGTTTTTCTTTTCCGGGTTCATGCTGCTGAATTAAACCAGAGTGAAGCCCCAGTGTTACTATATATTTACAGTGACACAGAGACTCATCTTCATACATTTCAGAGGGATGAACTTCACTTTGCTTTTGATCTGAACTCCCGGTCGCTTCTCAAGCTGCTAATTGGACTGTTAACAATGTAGTACACTTAAAAGGAAGTCTTGGCTGGATGTTCTTTTATGGCTAACAACTGGCTACACCAGAATTACCAAAACGTTATCCATCATTCCCAAAGTTAAAAGCTCATGGTGTCTAAGATTCCCGGCAAATTAGCATTCCTGCTAATTCCAGCATGTTAGCATCCTGTAATTTTACACTGGTGTTCATTAACTCCTGTCTCCAAAGGGAATACAAAATTGGTTTGGCATGTCGTAATAATTGGCTTACAATAATCAAAGATTGTCTTGTTGCACTTACTAACAAATTGTGGAGAAAATAGAAAATAGATGTTTGTGCTTCATTTGTCAACCTTAAGCCCCGTTTCGACCGGAGGAACTATCCCCCAGAACTATGGTCTTTTTGAGGAACTACGTGCGTTTCCACCAGATCTACCAGGGTAGAAATGTAGTTCTGGGGTGGAAGTTTACCCCTAAAAAAGACCCTGCTAGGGGTTATGTACTTTCTGAAGGTCCAGGGACTTTTGACAATAGGGCATGCAGCCCCTGCAGAGGTGAATGGCTCTGATTGGTCAGTCACAGCAGAGTGTTAGATCACCCACTGTGTTTAAAAGACTGCAGCTGAGAGCCCATTGTTTTTACCCTACCTTTATTTTAATTAAAGTTTAACTGTTATAATTATAAAAAGGTACAAAACCCATTAGATTAGACTAAGTATGACTTTAAGAACAAATTAACTAAACTAAAAATAAAAATGAATAGAAAAGCAAACAACAGAAGAGTCAGAGGTTTAATCTGGATTTAAAACCTTTATGGTTTTTTTAATCTCTTAAATTTGTTTAGTTTTTATTTAAGTTTATTTTAAGTTATTCACTCGTTCATGGAGATAAAACAACTTGGTTTGACTTCTACAGAAATAATCTAACTTTATGTTTGTATAAAATAATGAGGGACTTGTGTACTTTTTCTTTCTTTATTCTCCATTAAAAAACATCTTTAAATAAAATATATTCTAACTTTGGTGACTACAAATATTTTTCAGAAATACAATTTTAAAATGATCCCTACACAGATCTTGTGTATTCACAATAAAAAATCAGATGTTCTAAAGTTTAAATGTCAAAATCATAAAAAATACTTTACCCTAATATTAACTTTAAGAAATTAATTGCAGGGGTTAAAATCATTTCTCTTCCTAAAAGGTGTGTCTTGGTGAAATAAGGGGAGTGAGGTATCCAGTGTTCATTCTTCTAATACTTTGATTAGAGTCCTCTTTCCTTTAATGACACTAAACACAGCACTCATCTTCTTTCCATTTTTAATCAATGAAGTCATTTGCAAAGCAATACAGCCTGATTTGCATAAACTGCCCAGAACTTCAGGCAGCAGTGGAAACGCAGACAACCATTTGCCACAGGAACCTTTTAGTTCCTTGAAGAGAAGTCCCTGAACCTTTTAGTTCTGGGGGCCTTTGGTCGAAACGGGGCTTTAGTGTGCTCATCTGCTGTTAATAATATGAAACAAATAAACCCCCAAAACCAGGGACAGACAGAGGAGAGGATTGAGATTGATGTGGAATAAAAGAGGAAAAAAGCCATAAATTAGCTATCAATCCATGGACACACAAATACACACAGACGCACACACACGCACGCACGCACGCACGCACCCACCCACCCACACACACACACACACACACACACACACACACACACACACACACACTCTTGGTAGGCTATAGACATTCATGTAAGAGCTATTTTGATTGATCTGATAAATAGCATGGGCCAGAGAGTCTCATGTTTTAAATACGTTCATGTGGTGGGTAATTGCATGCAGCTGTGTGTGAACACAAGTTGGCAGTGCGTGTGTGTGTGTGTGTGTGTGCGTGTGTGTGTGTGTATGTGTGTGTGTGTGTGTGTTTTACTGTGTCTGTGATTGGCAAGAAGAGGAAGGAGAAAAAAGTAAACTTGTGAAAGGGAATGTATAATTTTGTTTAAAGTTAGAGACAGATGGCGAGGGTGAGAAAGTGACTTTGAGTCGGAGGCAGACAGATAGTGAAAGCTGCATTCAGTAGCCGCAGGACACAAAGGTATTTGCATGGAAATAAGGTGCGAGTAATGAGCTGTCGCAATCAGGGAAGTTGCCAGAGAGACGGATGGGCCTAAAGTGTGTCGGTCATGGCCTAGAGGGAGCCTTTGATTCATCTTACACCTGAAAAATGTTGCTCTTCTGTAAAGGATTGTAGAAACAGACACAAATGACTCATCATAGTGGCAGAAACAGAAAATGAATCTCCGTCATTTGTTTCAAGACAAGAAACACATGTAGCTGCTCTGTGCTTGTTTCTCTTGTTGGATTTCTGTGGTTTGTGAAAGCATTGCTAGAGCCTTAGCCACCTTCTCTTCTTCTTTTGTTTCAAATGCGAGTAAAAAAAAGTTGTTTGACATTGAAGGATATATTCTTATTACAGTTTACAACAAACGAGGAACACACTTGCCCCCCCCTTGGTGAGATAAAAACCTCCCATCTCGTTCTTTATATGTACTGTATGGGACTGGTACAAATCTTCTCATCTAACTGAAGTTTTTTTTTTAACAAATGTCAAACTATTCCTGATATACAGTCGGCCTATGGCCCTTATTTCACACTCTAGTATATTATATTACTAGAGAAAACATGTCGATGACCCTCTGACCTATAGATGTAGATATGCACTGACTAATCAATTATAAACCCCCAGAGTTCCCCCCTCGGGGATCATCAAAGTTTCATTTCACCTCATTATTGGAATCAGCAGCATATATATGAAGTACTTATGATCAATACTTTCTGCTGTGCTCTTTTGCACTATGACGAAAATAGATTAGTGGACCAGAAACAATATCCACTTCAACAGTGTAAGCCAACTGGAGTCTTTGCACAACAAAATACAAATACTGCCTGATATTTACAGCGTATGTAAGGTCATGCTGAGTCAGCATTTTATAGATTGCTAATATATCTGTGTGTGCTGTGATTACTTTAATCTTTTAGAGTTTCAATTACTGACTGAAATTCAGTTTTAACGTGCAGCCCTTCCTTTTTAATTATTCAAAGGAAAGAGGATTGGATAACTCTTGACTTGCTTGCCAAGAGTTGCAACACAAGATCGATACCACTCCCATGTCTGACCATTAAATACGAGGCTAAAGCCAGAAGACATTCAGCATAGCTTAGCATTATATCTTTATCGTCATCATCAGTTTCATAATCAATATCATAAACCTGCTAATGTTAGAAGCTGTATTTTGCTGTAGTTTTAGCTAGTTAGCTTATTTTGTATGCTAACTAGTGAGTTGGCTTATTTTTTAAGCTAACTAGTTAACTAGTAGTTGACTAGAAACATCCCTAATTGAACTGTTCTTGTTTCTTTTAAGCTATCAGACTATTAGAAGTTGTTTTTGCTTCATAAGTTAACAGGTAAATGTACAGCTGTATTAGTTTTCGAAGCTAAGCAAGTTGGAAGAGTTTAGTGTTTGTAGCTAACAGACTATATTTGTTTTTTGCGCTTTCGTCATATTATCCTTTTCACATTTATTTTGTCACTGCCCTTGATAATTGATAACTTTAGTCCATCAAAGGACGCTGCTAGCTTTTGCAAAAAAACAACATTTAGTGTTGTTGCCATTTCTCAGCTGCGGACAGAAGCTGATAAAAAGCCATAGCTTAGGTTAATACCCCTTTTAAAGCTCTTTGCTCTTGAGCATTTCCAGCAGAACAGGGATTATTTTTCATGTTTCTTGGGAGAAAGTCAAACAAAAATCCATCTTGGCAAACGGGCCCAACACTTCAAAAGGTTTTCTACAAACTCACAGGTGGGATCAGTGCCCAGTGATATCTGAGCAGCTGCCCAGTTACTGTAACAGAGACTTACACTGTAAATACCTTCTATAAAGCAAACATGTTTATATTGGGCGTACATTTTCACCAACATCAGAAAAAAAACAGGCTTATTTAGAACTCAACATAATCATAATTTATTTTAACTTGTGACTTGTTTGGATGAGTAACCAGGTATACATTTGGTCTAAAATACTGTTGTTTTAAAGGTATAACATAGACTTCAGGATAAAATATGTAATGAACATTGATTATAGAAAAAACTAAGAACTGTCTACATTTTCAGTAGTTTTTCAAAATATTTAACAAAATTATATTGTAAACAATCTTTAAAATCTCTCAATTTTTTGTTCCAGCTTTGTGGCATTGCATTTATGTGTTTTCAAAGTAAAAAAGGATGCTGGAGGATATTTTTTGTCTGTGAAGCAATGTTTAATCCTGCAGTTTATCGAAGTATGACAAAATTACAGAATTTGGAGCCTGCCTTTCAGGCATCAGTATATGTCTGCAATTATCTCAATTTTCCTGAAATAATTGTCTCCTCACATTCAGGCGCATCCTGGTGTGAGAACAAAGGCTCACAATATCCTGACAAATCTGCTCTGACCCTGGCGCAGTTGGATTGTGTTTCAGTGTGTATTTGAGTCGTGTTTACCTGTGCGGTTCTGCAGCAGCAGATGTGTGATCCTGCGGCCTGAGCACTTTGAATGGGATGCGGCAGTCCTGCTGACAGGCCTAATACACTCTCAGAGGGGGAGACGAGAGAAAGACACAGCTGTTCAGCACATGAACACATTTCACTATTCTCTATCGTGAAAACACAAAAATGATGTAGAACACCATAATAGTTGTTTGAGTAGCAGAATGCTACCTCCCAGCAGCAGGTACTGTTGATTCATCCCAGGACGGTTGCATGGCAGGTTAATAGACGGATGGGCAGATGGTCGATGGACTGTTTCTTTACAGGCTTTTTAAACTGCTGCATGTAAAATAAATACACTAGAACTATTTTGTCTGAATGAATTAGGTCACACTTTTTTATAATTTCCTTTTCAAATCCCTAAGCCCCATGTAGTTTTATGAAATAAAAAATATGTTTCTGATATTTTAAAGAGAAAAAACCTTGTTTGTGAGTTTGTTTTCAAACTTAGATTATTCAAATTTGGTGTTTGAAATTTTTAATCAGAATTTCCTCAATGTTTGGAATTCGTGATTCACTTTCTTTCTCGATTTTACTTTCTGGATTTGACCTTTTTCAGCCATTCAAGTTTTGTGGTCAAGGCCTTTTATTCTGAAAGGAGCCTCGATTTTGGGTTTTGAAACATTCTGAATAAATATTTCTCATCTTCATCGTGTTCGGTTTGACATAACCCAGAACTTTGATAGATTTTTATGTCTTGTGAGTTCAGTTAGAGGGCCCTTTATTGTTTAGAAATTTTGGAGAACACAGAGAGAGAAAGACAGAAACAAGGAGAGCTCCTTGAATAAACTAAGACCTTCAATGAGTCCTTATATAGACAAGGATGCTTGCTACTGACCTCTTAATGGTACACACACACACGCATGTAAACACACCACCGCTGCAGGATGGATGCTTTGTTCTTATCAGCACGGACGCGGACACTGAACAGTAACATAAATGTTTAGTTTGCTACCAGGCTGAGCTGTTTCTTTGTTCCTTAAACACACCTCTGAGACCCGAGCCGAAACAAACACTGCTCTCAACACCTTCTCTGTTTGTCATCATAATGACTCCCTCTTTGATTTCACTTTATCATGATTTCCATCACGGCTGCATGGCTAATTTCCTCGTGGCAGCCCGGATAATGAAGATCGACTTGGCGTGGCTGTAACTAACTTGATGAGTTGCCAGATGATATTTGGCCTGAATTGACTTGGAAAATCTCTGCACTCTCTGCGCTCTGTATTTGGAAGAAAAATAAGCTTGGCGTAAAAATGCATTTGCCAAGTGGAATTGACCTCAGATGTAGAACTGAATTATGATGAAGACGGCAAACATTTGAGACAGTTTGTAGAAGCAGACGTCTGACCTCAAGCTTCTCACAATCACTTCTGTTGCCACTTTATTCAGTGTGAGTTTTTTGGCAGGGGAAGTGAAGATTAAAAAGAATGGTTGAGCCGAGACCCGCTGGTTCAAATCCTCAGACTGCCCAGGGAATTCAGAAAGTAACAAAGAGCAAGAATTGCATCTTTTGCTCCAATAATGCATTTAACCTCCAATCTATCCATCTTCTGCTTACCGTAAGGGGGTCATCTAGGTCTAGAGCTGAGTACAGCTGGCATTGGGTGAGAGGCGGGGTGCACCCTGCGCAGGTCACCAGTTAATCACTGCTCATAAAATGAGAGATGGCCGCCCTTCAAAAGCTCCCTTCTCTATGTGAGGAAATATACATCTCACTTTGCAACAGGCGGTGTTTCAATATCGATTAAGGGGGCTGAAAACCTTTGTTGCTTCAGGCACTTGGAAGACAATGAAATTACGAATAAGGAAATCCAGTTTGGGTAAGCTTCAGAGTAGTTTAAAGTGCACTTGCATGTGATTGATAGGCCAACGTGATTTCTTAAGCGTTTAAGTTGCGTCCTGTTGCAGCAAGAATTCATCTTGGTTGAACTTTTGAACTGTGCTGCCAATGGATTGCTACCAACCAAAGGAAAGTTTGGTGCTGTTGTGGGTGTATACATTTTTATAGAATTGTGAAACAACATTTTTTTTTCTCATAGCTCAAGGTAAAGTCTTTAAATGACTTGTTTTGTTAGACCATCAGAGGAAAAAACAGATTGTCTTCTCCCTTGAGAGGGTGTATCCGAAAAAAGATCTGGCCATTTTAGTTGGGATGTCCACTCTATTGGTATGTCTGTCCATCATGTTTGTGCAACTAACGCCTCACACCTTGTATCCAATTCTCAACCATACAATGAAGACTGCTCAGCTTCCATTACAAAGGTCTGAACTGTAGATCTTAAAGAACTTGGATAAACTTCCCTTCACTAGATTTAAAGTATAAATACATCAATTCTTTCCCCTCAGCTCTATAGATTACTTACCCCCTTTAGATCGAGATCCAGAGCTGACGTTTCCCCTTCCTTAGTGCTACAGATCGGAGCTCAGTCGATGCTCTGCCTGATGGATTTGTGGCTGCTTGTTGTTAAGTGGAGATCTAAGACTTTCTGTCACTTACTTACTGTGAGGAGAATTGCCTGAGGAAGACCCACACACAGTTTGTGCACACACAGTTAGAGATTGTTTGTGGCTCTCACGATTGTGACTGATTGGAAAGGCTGCAGTGTAAATCGATAGAGGCAGCGGCGAAGCAGACTGCGGGCATTTCTACACCTCTGCTTCTCTCAGTGTGATTGAAGAGAGAGGAAGGAATTTTGTCCTCCTGCATCCCTGTTTCTCTCTCTGTCCATCCATCTTACTTTCTTGTTATGTCCACCAGTTTGAAACGCTTTGACATTTAAAGAGATCTTGTTTACCCTCATGCTTGTTTCTGTCTCTTTTAGTACTTATTGCTGTGCAGAATCACCACTTATATTGTTTTAAGTGACAAGAATTGGACAACATGTCGCTGTATTATTGTTTCTGTCCTCCCAGGATAGACTTCCAAGAAACCTTTACCCTTTAAAATACTGGAATACCTCCTTTTCTTTAAAATCACAATTGGAATGATAATACATCAGTGATATACTGTACAAAGTAATTCAAATACAATGATAATATTGAAAATGGTAAAAATGTGCCATTTGCCAAGCCTGAAATAGTCATTCCTCATACCTGATCTGTTCTCATCTTTGCATTTTAGCTGCTTAAGCTAGCGTTAGCTTCACAGGCAGACAGCAGCTTCAAAGCTCTGCATCAGAGCTGTTCAGGCTGATAAGATTAGAATGATGATATGAGGAGATTAGGTTCCTAGGGAACTTTAGAAAGCATTTCAATGTCAATTACGACTGGGACTAGAACATCCTGTGGAAGTCTTTCTACACAGTCAACTCTTCTTTAAGATGTTCAGTTAATGCAGTGTTGCTTTGTTCTGCAGGAAACCATCTTTAGCCTGGTGTTAATCCTCCAGGCAGATAGGATAATTTAGCTAATCAAAGCATGGTTAATATGCACAGTATGCACAGTTTTATTCTGTACCCTCAGAATTATGTTCTACACCTTGATGAGATCTTACTGTGACAGTTGTCAAGGCAACCAGCAAAGTTTATGGTCACAAACCACACTTTGAACTTCGTCAATACACTTGTGAAGAAACCTAAATTATTTCAAATTAAATCAGGGCTAAGGATTCAAAAACTGAAGGGACTCAGAGATTGTGTCATAATGCCGAACAAAATCACTTTATATTAATCCACTATTCATATCATCATCAAAGTATGGGGAGCGAGTCTGTAAGAGAAACGCTCATTATGGAGAGGTCACTGGGGTGGATTTATGCATATACTGTAAATGTACAGTAAACCTTTGTCCTGCTTCTGAGAAAAAGCTGCCGTGTTGATGTGGATTCTGTGTCCAGACGGGCTGGTGCAGAACATGAGCAGTCATTTCAGGACAGAGGAGGGATGTTTCCAGCTCTATTTAAGGAGGTGGGCTGAGAGACAAACTGCCAGATTGTTCAAGACTTGGAACTTGACAGAGTGCGTAAGTGGAAAGTGTATTCAGCTGTCTTCAGACGCTGGTATCATCTGGCTTTCTCTTCCCCTAACTGTCTCTTTTTCTAATGTTGTTTTCCTCCGTTTTTTGACGTGCTGTACGATAAGAATTTTGTCGCATTACATGTATTTTCTCTGCTGCTTTCATCTCTTTTCCTTCCTCTGGCCAACCCTGGGCCCTTTCATCCTGTTCAAATGACATGTCGGCTTGTAACAGAGTTCAAATGTCACGGGCGTTTGGCTCTCTCCGTACAGTGTGTGCCTCAAGGCAAGAGGACATTTTTCTTCATCCGTTAATACCTCTGATTTTCCTTAAGTTTGGTAAGTTAAGGCATTTAAAATCGGTGTGTAATTGCCAATGAACACCACATTTAAGTGTGAGCAGTGTTTCCCCAATGTGAAGCAGTGGGATAATAAATGAGTCCAAGACAAATGCAAGGCATTAGTCTTCCTCTGTGTCCAGGGATAACCAGCCCATTCATTACTGCAGCCACTTCAGCGCTATCACACTGACCTGAATACAGATCCAACAAGGAGCTGAGATGTTCAAAATAACCCAGTTTAACATCCAGACCTGCATTTAGATAAACATTTTCAACTCAGAACACCATACAGGCCCGTAAAAACATGTCAAATCTACTTAAAAGATACATTTACAGCAATACTTAATCACGTTTTTAAAAATGATGCCACTGTCTGACCCTGTATGTGTTTCCTGAGGCTCTTCCTCTCCAGACATGTTGCTAACCCTCGTGACAACCAAACGATCAATACATCCCAGCAGGGAGTAGTGCAGCAATTGATTACTTATGTCTTGTTTTAATTATTGGTGAGTGCAGATAAAAGAGAGGGGTCAGTCGTTCTGTGTGTGTGTGTGTGTGTGTGTGTGTGTTTGAACTGCCCCCTCCATGTTCTGTCGTGCACTAAAGGTCAGTTTGACCCCGAGATAAATTACTTCCTGTGATGGGTGAGGTGGCCTCCTGACCTGCTTGTAGTATCAGTTGATGTTTGTTTCTATGGGGGCGTTTGTCACTGACTGAGTGGACCTTTTGTATATTCATTCACACACAGTCTGCATATTTGTTCTGATGCATTCATGCGGTCTGTATTTGTTTTTACGTGTTTATACAGCGAGCTGAATCTCTGCACATTAAAGATTCAGTGCTTCATTTTCCTCCACCACAACAAATGTTTTGTCATATTGCAAGTGTGAGTCATGCTTAGAGCAGCAATTTTCAAATCTCATTAAACAGTGACTATTCATAGTGACAGTGTGGATGTCTGAGCTGACTTTACAGAAATAATACCGAGCTTCAAGATGCTTAAAAGTTTAAGGCTTCTATGGAAAATCCCCTTTTCAATCATTTGCTGAGAGTAAATGAAAAGATTGATTGTAATCTAATGCTTTTACTCTGATGCTAAGTCTAGCAGCTGGCTAACTTAGCAAGGAACAAATACTACAAACAGGGGAAAAGATCAACAAATGCTACAAATTTGAACAACGACATCTACGTTCTTTGGGGTAAATTTCCATTATATATATTTTTAGAACAGTGCCTTTATTCTAAAGCTAGCAGCTGGCTAACTTAGCTTAGCACAAAGACTACAAACAAGGGTTTGTGTTTCCATTTCGCTCCAAATGTCTGTAAGCCCGCCTACCCACATCCCTGCGACATGATTGGCTGTCCAATTTCTCTCTAATGTCTGGTGGCAACTAGCATTTAAGGCGCATTAGCTCCTAGCCCCTTTCCACAGTGTTTGGGTGGAGTAATTACAATTTTAAATCTATCAAACTTTTATTGAACATTTGTTATATTTATATTGAGAAAAATTATATCGTGATAATTATCGTTATCGTTTTATCGCCCAGGCCTAGGATCACGTACTCTAAGGCTAGCAGCTGGCTCTGTTAGCTTAGCATAAAGACTACAAATAACGGTTTGGGGAATTTTACAGATTAACAACTGGTTAAAAATTTAGTTTTTTAAACTTACAAACTTCTATTAACATACTGTGATTAAAATATTTTAAGCTTTTCTGTTTTGACATGTTTGAAAATGCTGTTTAAACAACTCTTCATGTAAATAATAAATGTATGGATAAGAAATAATTAACAAAGATAGCAGCACCCTCTTTAGGCTCCCCTGTTCAATAGATACCATTCTTGTCTACAGTTTTTTTCTATGAGAACTGAAGCCATAATAAATTGGTATGATCATCCACCTAAGGCAGGTATTCTACTGGGATGTCTCTCTTAAGTGTGTATGTGTGTGTGTGTGTGTGTGTGTGTGTGTGTTTTTTAAAAAGTGTTTGGTTATAAGTAGAGCTGATTTGCAAGTTGGACGCTGTCCAGTGCTGGGGGGATACCGCGGCATATTCAAATGAACAATATTGCTAACGAGGAGGTTTGTAGAGGCGAGCTGCTGTTGTGGGAAATATGCAAAAACATATGAGCCAATTTAACAAGAATCAGTTCAGCAAATTAGGGGATTGCCAGACACTGATGAGGAGGCAGAGATCACAGAGTAACACTTCAGCAAGTAGATTTGCATTTTGTCTGTGTTTAGTTTATATCTTTATACTTCTCCCCCTGCATCAGCCATACTGTGCTGTGGATTTAACCATCAGCGTAATTGGTGTTGAAATGAAGCAGCAGGAGTGACAGATCTGAAATGAGGTGAGATGGAGGGAGGGAGAGAGGAAACACGTCTCTTTGAAAGCAGTGCTCAATTGCCTGTTGAGTTGTGTAGGTGTGAACTTGGATTTTTTCATGATGTCGTGGGAATATGAAGTGAAAATGGGATTTCCGTGGTGTTAGTGGTCCGTGGTTACTAAGGGAAATCCCCAGCCTGTGTAATTCGTTTGTTATATAATGCTGGTGTACTGTGTGTTTCTACCATAGAGTCAGACTGTATGAAACATGGATGTAGTCTCACTTCTGTCACCCATTGGTGTGACAAGATATAAAAAAATATAAAACAAGCAGGCAGGCAGAAATGTCTTACATTAAGGGTCCAATTGTAAGTGTTGTTCACCAGCATATTTACAGCACGAGCATCCTGTTGCTTCTCAAGAATAAGCATTCAAACTCTGCAGTTTTCTGTAAATTAGTCTCACGTTCATGTCGTGTGCTGCTGCCCTTTTGACCAGGTCACCATTGTGAAAGAGATCTTGATCTCAAGGGTTAATTACCTGGTTAAATAAAGGTTAAATAAAAAACAAAACAAAATAAAAATTCCTCTGCAAGTGAACTATTCATTTGTACATGTAAAAACACGTTTATTTTCAGGTTATGGTTCTCTCTTAATTGGTCTTTGGAGAGCTCATACACACCGTGCACTTTAATTGTCTCACTATGGTTGAACTATTCTCACCTGTTACACAGTACACACACACAAACACACACAAACACATATTTCACATAAACCTTATCCATTCCTGCACACCTGCTGTAGACATTGGTGTGTAAAGCAGAATATTCATGCCCTAAAGCATCATGGGAGATTGACTGTCTCTTTGTGAGCCAGGTCTAAACATCAAAGGTTAGCTCTGAAGAAAAATGAATGTGTGTGTGTGTGTGTGTGTGTGTGTGTGTGTGTTTCCATTATCCTATAGCCTGTAACAGTGAGTGTGCTTATTCAACAGTACTCTTTGTCCTCAGGTATCTCTTCTGCCTCTCGCTCAAAACAGGATATGAAGCGAGTCCACTTCCTATCAGCGCTGATAGCAAACACTGCTCACCTCATGTTGGTTCCCATTTTTCGATTTCCCGTGAAGTTATTGCTGTTGTCGAGTTTCTTAAAAAAAAGCCTTTAACTTTCATTTTAGAAAGTGGAGTGAAGTTCAACAGGCTGTGTTTGGATTCAGTCGACTTAACATCTCTCTCCACACACACAAAAAAAAATCCCTTCAAAAGAGAATCCAGGACTACAAAGGTTTTCCCAACTCCTTCGTTCTTTTCCCTTTGAAGACAATTCTCCGCTTTGATGTAGCCTGAACTTTGCTGCAGCGCCATGCCGACTGTAATATTCACGGTGAGAAGCATCAAATGAAGGCTTTCATTCGGAAACACAAATGAGATGCTTGCTTCAATAATTATACTTTTTTTTTTAGTACTTTTAATACGGCATATTAAAAAAAATGGGAGTAATATCGGCTCCTATTTGATAAGAAAAATCTATTTCAGACCAACAGTATATTGACATATCAATACTTTGTTCTAGCTCCATTTTAAATCAAAGTGTTCACTCCAAATTATCCGAGAGAGACTTGGACTTGTGGATGCCAACAAATCCGACTGTTCTTTTTCTGTAATCCGATATAAGATCAGTCAGAGTGCAGTGAGTCAGTGGGTTACGCTGCACAGTAAAGTGATGTAAAGGCAGGGAGAACCAGTCATAGTGTAATTGAAGAAAGGTTCAAACAGAGGGCAGCCTCGCACTGCCTGCCGGGAAGCCTGTTTGACCTCTTTAACCTTTTAGCACTTAAATAAAAAAAAGTCTGTGTTCTTCAGTAAGGTAGAAAAGTCAGAGGGAGAGAGAGACTAGATGTTCAAGCTTGATTTAGAATCCTGAGATGCAAAATTAATAACATATTTCATAATGCTGAGATAGAGGTTATGTCAAAGAACAACAGACCTACATCAAACTTTAATAGAAGTGTACGCTACTGCAGCTTGAGTTTCACAGAAACCTACACACACAACAGCTTAGACAGCTTTTCTCCCCGGAGCTTCCCTTCACTGCAGCTCCTGAGGTTAATTAGTTAGAACGCTGTCTGCATATTTGACTAATTCAGCAAGACTCTGCATTCCTGCTGCAGCACCTCTTCTTCATGATCTAATCTCAGGATGCCCACTAATTCTATTTCAACGCGGCTTCTGAAAGCACAGAAAACAATGAAGAAGAGATGTGGCAGCAAACTGTGTGTGTGGGAACTTTAGAGGGTGAACATGGAGGAGCAGAAATGAAGGGCTGTGATAAGAAAACGTGTCCAGTTGAGAAGTGAATCACAGAGAACACACTGATTGTTGTGTAATGTGTAGTTTTAGTTTTTCTTAAAGGCACAGTGTGCATGTTTTTGTAGCAGACATATAGCATCAATTAGTATCTGTAGTGTAACTTTGCGTCAGTGAATATGAATGCAATGTAGTGCACAACAGAGAAGGCAGGCCCTATTGGAATATTATAGGACAAGTTTTGTATTGCTTCTTAAACACATTCTAGACTTTGGATTCTTTGTGCCTCTCATTTTTAGATATTGCATGTTTGAAGGAGCAATATGTAACTGACACCTAGCGTATCCTGCAGTCCAAATTTAAAACATTGGAGAGAGCTGTCACCGTTTACGAAGAAGTCCGTTAATTCACCAAATGGGAGGTTTATAGCAGTGCATTATTCACTCCGTTGTTTTTCTCAGGAGTTAGGGAAATAAAAAAAAAACATCAACAGAGTCTTGAGCAGCTGGCAGGATGCACTTCCAAGGTCAATTGCCGTTAAAGTTGAATAAATGTTCCCTTAAGTTTTCAAGACAACGTTTAAAGAGAGATTCAATCCATAGAGCAAAGGGGCATACAAACCAAAACAAGGGCTAAAATAGGCTACAAAGCTGTTTTACATTCCACATGTGTTGTCACCTTTCTTTGTCGGTCACTGTTAGCCTCTCCCTTCTCTTTATCCTTGCAAAGATAAATAAAGCTTTAAGTATTTAAGAAATTATTTACAACAAAAACAAGATTCTTCTTACTCCTGAAAGCAAGCACCCACAACATGCTGACTCAGAGTTGTGTCACCCACTAGGGACACCCAGTTTGTGTCACTAAAAACACATATGTAACAGCAAAAGAAAACACAACACCTTGTTCAGCTCCGGCCATCACAGCGAGGCTTACACACACAGAGGACAAGGTTTACACATTCCCTCACAAAGTGGTCTCATATATTTGTTTGTGCAGTGAAGGTTGTTCAGCTGGGTGTATGACTGCTGTGTTTGTGCTGCATCGGTGGGTGTTAGGGAGAGGTGGATTGTGTTAAGAGCTGCTCACATGAGAGACTCTTTGTACAGCAAGTATTTAATGAATTGGTGCACAGATTAGTTGTTTGAGGCGAGCAGCACCGGTGCATACATATGTGTGTGGGTGTGTATAGATGTGTGTTCAAGCCAAGGTTGGGTTTGAACAACGAAAAGCTATCGGATACAGAAAACAGCTTACGGGAGTGTTGGGAACATTGGCTCAATTTCCAGCCACGTAGTTGAATGTGATTAATGAGGGATTGAAATAGAAACAGTAAGTGAAAAGGAAACATTTTGCTAACTCATTGGGTAATTCAGTGGCTGTGTAATGCTCGTTTACAGTAGATAGATGTAGTCAAAGTTGAAACCCAAAAACCAGTAATAAGAAAAACAAATTCTGAAGCTAAACCCATTTGATCTCGTATTGGCCTGTGACTGTGGTGGTATTTTCATGTGGTATTAGTATTTGGAGCACTGCCTCTACAAGTAGACCTGCTGAAAAACATCTCCACGACAAATGTTTCACCACAGCAGATGATTCGTCTCTCTCGTCTCTGTGTTAAAGTCATTAGGTTAATCAGTTATTGGCTTAGTTTAGCAGAAAGACTAGAGCAAGCCTATCCCCTCTAATGATGACAGTTTACCTACCAATCACTGAATTATAGATGAGTTTGTTTACTATACTTTTGAGCCAGCCTCACTGATTCCTCCTGTTGTTAGACTTTATGCTAAGCTAAGTTAAACCTGTCATTAAACTGATAGTAAGAGAGCAAGAAGTGCATTCCCCACGTCTGCATATATATTAGGCTGGAGATATATTTTGCTGTTATCTGCTACATATACTTGACTATACGCTACGCTTATTACAAGAGGATACCTCTAGAGGTCACAGCAGAGAGCTCAGGCCGCGTACAACTACCCGCTGTGTGGGATGTGAACGACAAACATGGCGACACTCGAGCAGATTACCATAATTCTGAGATCAGAACTAGATCATCTCCGATGACCAGCGGAGAGATCACGCCATCAGATCCCTCCTCACTCTGTTTCTCCAACATTTTCCTTTCTAACGGTTTCGGAGTTCAACCTCATCTTGTCATGCAATGACTCTTTCCTAACGTCAGGAATGAGCTCACTAATATCTGCTTACAAAACAGTAAACAAGAATGTTCCTTCTTGATGTTGTGCAGCAGATTAACAGACTTATTTAAGGAGTTGTGTTGCAGTTAAAGAGGCTTTATTGTATTTATGTGTAAATAACTGCTTTAATTTGTTTGTGGTTTGTATTACATAAAGCAGTCTAACTTTATTAGACGGTAAAAGACAACAGTTTGTTGAACACAAATAGTGTTTGTGGAGGAGATTTGTTGAAATCAAATCGATCCCAAATGACTCAACAGTGTAGTGGAAACAGGCAATCATTTCTCTCCTTGTTTTTTTTCTCTACTTCTGCCTCCATTGTATTTCTATTTGCTGCTTTCTGTAGTCTACCTCTCCCCTCACCCTCTGCCAGTCTGCTCCTTTTAACAACCACTCCCACCGGTTCTATAGGTCAGCACTGAAAGGGGTCAGCAGCAGTGCAGTGTGATCAATATGAACACACACTGGCTGTGTGAGGAAATCAGCTGACCCAATAGAAACACACTTGTGCTGTGTATTTCTGTTTTTTGGTCTCCTGCTCTCTGACATGTGTGTGTTACATACAGTATGTGTATGTACATGTACAATGTGTGCATGTGTATGTCTTTATGTCTGTTTTTCTCTTCTATTTCTGCTGTTTTGTAGCTGTAGCTGTGGTTTCACAATACCTCATTTACTTTTAGTGAAAACGTAACTCTATAGGAACTGAATTGAAGCAGGCCATCATCCTGTTAATCAACACTTAGTGCAGCATAAACCTGAACACTGAAAACGCTTCCTTTGCTACGACAGACTTGTTGTATCGATCTCTGTACGTTGTATTTGTGTGTTTGTGTTTGTGTCTGTGTGTGCAGCCAGACCGTATACCGATAGAAAATCAGCTCAGTGCGTGTTGGTGTGCACGCACCCACTGCGCAACAGCACTGACCTTGATCATTGTGTGGATTTCTGTCACACTCACTGAATGTTCTGCTGCCTCTGTAATCCTTAACGTTTTTTTCAGGCAGTTTCAGCATCTGTCTTTCAAAGAGGGAAAGTTCACCTTCAGGCAAAATATCTGTCAATAAAAACTCTTTATTTCCCTCTAAGAGAAAAAAAAAACTAGTGTACATACATTCAAGCAAAATGCATACAGGCGCAGGACAAACTCATTATAAACTGCAGAAAAAAACTGTTCAGCTCCCAATGAGCAACTTTATTTGAAACAGGGCAACGTTTGATCCAAAGGCTCTTCTTCAGGCCTACAGTTCATCCTTTGGATCAAACCCTGTTTAAAATAACATTTCTCATTAAAAGCTGAACAGTATGCGGACCGTTCTCATTTTTTCTGCAGTTTATGAATTTCCCTCTAACAACTGCAATCCATGACTTAGAATAAACAGAAGTAAAAATCACAAAATACTCCCCTTAAAGACTTCATTTCCCAGGATGCATTTTCTCCAAAATTGTCAAAAGAGACTTTATAAAACAGATTTGCATTAAGGTTGTTGACTGCTGTATTGGGTCATGATGACTTTCTAAAAAAAAGCTGTTTAAGTAGCTGCTAGAAATTGTTCAACCCGTTAGCCCCGACTGCAGGCAGGAATTTACCTAATTAGAACTTCTCTCTGACGCTTACGAAGGAGTTCATGTGAAACAGAGAGGTCATATAATTATAACCATGGGAAAACCCTGACCTCCATTTGTATTAGTGTGTGTTTATTGAGTATGTAAATGTGCATACTGGTTATCCTGGTGGGATTGGGGTTTTGTGTGGTCTTATGTGCATGCTCAGCCTGTTGCGACCGTACTCTCTCTCTTTCTTTACCAACATGATGAAATAGGGTTTTAATGCTTCTGGTTGGAATCCCCAAATGAGAAATTATACTCCTCGCCTCGGGACCCAAACAGATTAAAGTAACATTCTTTTGTGTGAGGCCATAACCAAAGAAACAAACGCACAAAACAAACAAACACGCAAGACAAACCTAATCTTCTGAAAAGAGCTCTAAACCCAATTTTACACCGGTTTGAGCTGTTTCTTCCACATAAAACAGCACACATAATGGATGTATTACTTCAAAGCAGGTGTTTATTTTGCTGCTGGGATTATGAATGGTGTTGTTTCTACTAAACAAAGATCACAGAAAAAGCTACAAAGAGAATAATCGGCCAAAAAAATGCCCAAAACTACATTTTCTCAAAAAGACACAACAAACCCCTTACTGAGCCCACACTTGGTACATTCCAATAGGAATGGCTTCTAATTGGTTGGATGTGTCTTTTGGTGCATTTATGTGGTGTCGGACACGTTGGAAAAACGAGTTTCCGAGTTGTAAAATGCACGTGAACACCTGCTGAAGTCGGAACAACAACTCGGAAAAGAATTACAGAATCAGAATCAGAATCAGAATCAGCTTTATTGGCCGGGTATGTTTAACACACAAGGAATTTAACTTCGGTAGACTGTGCTCTCTTTGTACAAAGGTAAAACATTAAATATCAACAATAAGCTAAAAAATAGACAAATAATTGAAGACTAATATGTACAAGACTAAATAAGATAATAGTGCAGTGGTGAGTAGTGCAAAAAAGATGCTGAAGTGAACATGAGGTAGTTATTTTTTTACAGTATTTACATTAAAGAGTGAGTGCAGATGGTAATTTAAATAAAATAAAAATAGTATATATTTGCGTATATGTACATTCACAGTGACAGTTTTGTTCCAGGGTTATTTCACAGCGCCAGGTCTGACACTCTGTGACTGTTTAGTGTTCATCAGAGTGACAGCCTGGGGGAAGAAACTGTTCTTATGACGGGTTGTTTTGGCGTACAGTGATCTGTAACGCCTGCCGGAGGGAAGGAGTTTGAAAAGTTTGTGTCCGGGGTGTGAGGGGTCTGCAGTGATGTTACCTGCCCGTTTCCTGGCCCTGGACCGTTAAAGTCCTGGATGGGGGGAAGGTTGACACCGATGATCTTTTCTGCAGTCCTGATTGTCCGTTGCAGTCTGTGTCTGTCCAGTTTGGTTGCAGAACCAAACCAGACAGTGATGGAGGTGCAGAGAACGGACTGGATAATGGCGGTGTAAAACATGATAAGCAGCTCCTGGGGCAGGTTGAACTTCCTGAGCTGACGCAGGAAGTACATCCTCTGCTGGGCCTTTTTCCTTAGAGTGTCTATGTGGGAGGTCCACTTCAGGTCCCGAGAGATTGTGGATCCCAGGAACCTGAAAGAGTCCACAGTAGACACTGTGCTGTTCAGAATGGTGAGGGGGGGGAGTGAGGGGGGGCTTCTCCTGAAGTCCACTGTCATCTCCACAGTCTTGAGCGGGTTGCCCGACTTCCCGACTTTGACGTCAGAATCATCAATGTGACGTCAAAGTTGAAAGTATTCTAACATCAACAAAACATGGTGCTGACGAGAACATTTTGCAAACCCCATTTGATGACGGTTATGACTTCAAGTCGGCAAGTTTGGCACCTAATTATTTACCGAGTCGTTGCTCCGACTTCAGCAGGCGTTCATGTCCATTTTACAACTCAGAAACTCGTTTTTCCCATGTGTCTGACACCACACGAATGCACCATAAAACTAAACAGGTGCAACAGATAACAAAGAAAACAAACTCGAACAAATAGACGGGATTAAAAAGTTCTCGTCAGCATCAGGTTTTGTGACTGGAAAGCACTCAAAAATGTGTTTTGACAATATCTCAAAAAGCAACACTCCAACAATCCTGTCAACAGCACTCAGACAGAGCGTCAAGCAGCGTGTAGAGAAAACAGCAGACACTTCAGCACTGACAGGTGAAGAGCAAGTAGCTGGTGCCATGCAGAGGGTGTGTAGTTCTCACGAGTGTGTGTATTCATTCTGATGTGTCTCTCGTTTCCTCTCCAGCATGTGGAAAGGCCTGAATGTCAACTGCACAGACAGCTCAGGATACACACCTTTACATCATGCTTCACTCAACGGACACAGGTAAGACTTCTCACAAGTGTTTGTGTCTTTCTATGTTTGAGTGTTTTTAAATGCTGCACAGAACCCTCTGAAGATGTTTGTGAATACATTTATATGCATAATGTAAACATGCCATGTAGTCCCAAAGCCGCTAGTTTAATTTACATTTCAATACTGCTATACTTATAAGATATGCAGGCCCGCCCACAGAAAAGGCTGAGCCCCTGAAAGGCCCTCCCAGGATATGATTTAATTCAACGTATGCACATCCGATCAGTAGTGTTAGCGCTAGCGCTGGCAGCCTGTGTTGTTGCACTGCAAATGCTTTCACGTCATAGCAGACTGGCATTGCTACAGTGTCATGAGTCATGACACAAATACAAAAAATGCAAAGTTTTCTGTAAATGTTTTGCCTTGTGCAAGCTCTGTGTGTCTTTGCTTCTGCACAGAGCTACAGTGCAGCTCCCTCTCTCCACCTGGGCCCGGCTGAGAGATCCGTTACACGGTGTGGATTAGCTGCAAGCCTGACCGCTATCCCTGTATGGCGGAACTGAAGGATTAGTACTGTGTTTTGGGGGCAATTATGTGGATTTTCCTCCTTCAGATCAACTCTGTGGAGAGGAGAGATGGGAGGGGAGCGAAGAATGCCGCCTCAGAGTGGAAATTAGGGCGCCAACAAAGAGCTGCAGAGGAGTGATTTAACGTTTAGGTGGGAAAGTAACAAGGGAACTGGCAATTAAGATATAGATAGAAGCAACTTGGCTACGGGCTGTGCTGCTTTTAGAGATTTCTTATTCAGGCTGGGCCTTTTCAGAATATTTTAATCATGTGGAGTTTTTGTCGATTTCAAAAAAAGCCTTTTTGAAATGCACATTAACTCATTCCAATCAGTTGAATATTTTCGTATAGTTGACCCTGAGATCCTCCCAGTGTGATTTTGCCGCACAGCTGCCACTTAAAACCTCGGTGAGTTATATAAAATGAAATAAATGATTCATTAACAAAGCATTTCATTAAGCGTCTCCTGTGAGAGGTTTTGCCCTTCTCTCTCCACTGTTTTCCACTCCTGACATTTCAAATGCAAATGAAGCACTTCACCTTTCCTCTTCACAGAGAGAGGTGACAACTTGAGCTGGAGTCTTCCTAACACGAAACAGTATCTCTGACATTAAGACTGAGCTGCACCTAAACGGACAGCGACATTGTAGATAATCTAGCTGTAAAGTGGGGATTACTTTATTAAATGGAAACATGGAAGCAATTGTGTCAATTTGTGATTTTTGGCCGACAGTGACTGCCACTGGATTGGTTGTTTTGCTGGTTATTCACTCATTGGCACACTGCTACTCCATCCATGACCTACTCCTGTTTTAGTTTGCATGCTTTTTTTTTTTAAGATTTATTTTGGGGCTTTTGTGCCTTTATTGGAGAGACAGGACAGTGGATAGAGATGGAAATCAGGGAGAGAGAGAGAGAGCGGGGATCGACATGCGGGGAAGGAGCCACAGGTTGGATTCGAACCTGGGCCGCCCGCATGGAGGACTAGAGCCTCCAGAAAGGGGACACGCGCACCACCCACTGCTCCACCAGCACTTTATCGGAGATGAATCCAATTCATTTAAACGGTTTAAAGCTCCTGTGAGGAGATCTAAGTTTGTTATAAAACAGAAGATCATCAGCATAAAGATTGATTATTTCTACATGGTTATTTAGCTCCGTGTCCAGCCAAGTAGGAGGGCAAGCATCCTCCGTTAGATGCTCATAGTGAAGGGGAACAAACGATCACAAATATAAAACATACAGTAAAATACTGTTATCATAGAGACCACACACATGTACAGCGCTTTTATTCTCAGCACACAAGCGCTTCATGCAAACTTTCAGGAATGCAGCGCTAGGACTTTTCTACCCGGAAACAACGCTAGGTGGACACATGGCCTCAGGCATGTACGAGACGAAATCAGCAAAGAGTAAGAGGTGGTGGCAAAATGAAAACAGACTGAAAGGAGGAGCCTGAGCTACGATCAAGATCGCAAATTAACAAGCAAATGGTTTCAGTGTATTGTTCCAGAGTGAAAACTATATAGTGTATAAAACAAGATGACAGTGTTTCATTTGTTGTTTAAGAAAAATGTGAATCATGTGTTTTTGATGTTTCCTTCACAGGGAGGTGGTTCTGAAGCTGCTCCAGTTTGAGGCGTCCACAAATGTAGCTGACAGCAAAGGATGCTTCCCGCTGCACTTGGCCGCCTGGAAGGGAGACGTGGACATCGTCCGCATCCTCATCCACCATGGAGCCTCGCACTGCCGAGTCAACCAACAGGTAAACAGCTGAAACCCATCATCAATGTCTTCTCAAAGAACCTTCACAAACTCCACAAACACCCATTCTTGACATGTTTTTTAATGGTAGATTTTCAAGACGCGTTAAGGAGGCTCAGTCGTTGATGAGGCTGTGAGTCAACCGTAGTTCAAATACTGGTTTCCCTCAGCAAGACATCAGGCCGTGTGCCGCCTTGATGAAACACAACACCAGCCTGCTCTGTCTGGGATAGAGAGGTGGTTTTATCATGGGCCTTTTTTCTTTTTAAAGCAACAGTTTGTACCAAGGGGGAGCTCCAGTCTTCTGGCTTTCTGCTCCTGGCCTCGACTTTGGACGTTGCTATCTTCAGAGCTATCATTTCAGTATTAGTGCTACCTTCCAGATCACAAACATTTCATAAATCCATCCATTGTCTCTGTTACTTAGGATCCCCGAGCCCCCTCTTAGATTTGAAATGGTCACTCATGAATGAAACAAACCCTCCCCTTGTGTGCTCTAACTGTTCTAGTAGCAGAGAGCTCTCATCAGTTAAATTAAAGTTGAGTTCGTCACTTGTACTTCTCGGGGCTTTTAAACCAGCGCTGCCACAGGTCATCTCGTTATGGCTGCTGTCCGACAGAGACGATGCCTTACAGTTCCCAGTGATCTCTCTCCCTCTGACAGCCGGGTGAGCGTTTTTTCGGCTCTGAGAGCATTCAGCCTGCCACTGCTGTCAGTCCTCATCAGCAAAAATGACCTTCTCCTCCTCCCTCGCTCTTTACTCAGTCTGTCCCTGCCCGCAGCACACATGGTGATGTCACAGCTCGCTGATGCACTGCATTTCAAGAGGAGTACGAAGCGTGCAGGAAGAGGTGTTTCAATCAAAAGTGTTCTCTGAAATGTTAATGACGTGGATGTCTTTTTTAATATTCCAGCCCCTGATGGCGGTGTAGTAATGGACCCCACAGGTTATTGGAGCGCTATTTACTCTGCCTAATAAGCACTTTCTCCTCTGTCACCATTAGCCGAATCACTTCCCTCAGAGAGGTGGTACAGCCTAATTGTTTGCCGTGATAAATGGTGTCCCCGGCCCCCAGAAATGAAGAGGTTTGTCAGCAAGTGAACACGAGTAGTTTTCTTTTCTTTTCTTTTTTCACCCCTCAATGATTTGTGGAGCTGAGCATGTGCTGTGCAGGCAGCGTGGACACACAGAGGCAGAGGGATGCTGACTGAGAAGATGCTGCATGGATCCTGACTGCAGTGCACAGTCAGTGTGTTTAAATGTGTGTGTGTGTGAACTCTTATTTTCTTCTGGAAATACAGTATATATGAAGATTTCTTGTGGCAAGCTTGGAGACTTTTTCAGTCTACGATACATTATATTAGGTGAAGTGTTGTGTGAAGCTTTGACCAAACAGTGAAGCTGTTGATGTGTAGGAGGCAAGACTTACTCGCTGTAGGCATTTTTGTAGTGTCAAAGGAAGTTCGACATCAAGACAGACTCGTGGTGTTTTGTCTGCTGCAAAGATACCAGCTGTTACTGCATCGCTTCTGTCTAGTGCGTAACAGTTTTCGTAGATCGATGGATGATACAAGAAGTAACTTTACAAAGAAACTGTCGCTTTTCTAAACATTGAACTAAACATTCAATGTTGGGCTTTAAGGATTATTTGTTTAATGTGAGATTAAGAAACAAACTCTAAACGGACGTTATGCATGTGTTAAGTAGTTTTTGTGTATTTATGAAAGTGTTGGATTGATAGTCAAATAGCATCTGGGCCAGGGGGATGGGAAAAAGAAATTCACATTTTTTGCTTTAACACTTTGCTTTTCAGATCTTTTTTCTGACTTTTAACACATAAGATGTTCACGAGAAGCCTAAGGGACCAAAACATGCTCACACAGAACCATAATCATATGACAGAGATATCCCTAAAGAAGTGAAACCACTCTCTTATTGACAGAGCTTCAACAGAGAACCCAGAGTGGATTATGGTTTTCATTGCCGCAGTTGAAGCGGTGAATTGAATTCTCCTGAAGGCCAATCTGGTTTTATCCCTGAGAGCAAAGTCACCGTTAAGTAACAGTAGGGAGAGCTGAGTATTTAAGACACTTATCCACCTTGGACTAATGGTTGAATACCACAGGACATGACGATGCTACATTTAGCGTCTGCATGATGTTGCATAATATTTATGCACAAACTTAAAGTGAATAAGTCTGTGTGCTGGACTCTTGGATTGAATAAATACATTGGTCAGAATATTGTCCCTGGGGAGTTCAAGGTGTCGCTCTTCAGATCCCCTTTGCTTAGCTTACACATTAGCTTTCATTCCTGTGAGTCTGTGACATGAAAGGGGGGAAGAAAGCATTTCTAAATTCTCCTATACCGTGACACTTCACTTGTTCAAACATTCTGTCACTCTGATAAGCTTCTCCTCCGTATCTCTCTTTGTATCGTACATCCCACTCTGAACCGTGTTTATCAACCAGCTGCAGAATGACTGTTTTTTTTTTATCCGCACTGTTATCAACAGTTTGCATCTCGCTGTCTGTATAATAACAGCGCTTGAATGCTAAGCTACAGCGCTCACATTAGCACGCCTTGGCTGTCAGATATATCAACACAAAGACTCCACCGTGCTGTGCTTTAACCCTCTTAAAGGAGCCATGTTTTATGTTTGCCTTGAGCGCTGAATTCTGCAAAACATTAGATTCCCGGCAGTTTTAAATGATGTGCATTTATATGACGCATGTTTGTACAGTAGTCCTGCAGTTGTGTGTCGTCAGTGTGAGGGTGCAGTTCTTCTCAGGTTGTGGGCATAAATCAAAGCTCAAGATTTATAGCGTTTATGTGTGTTTACGATGCCTTAGCTTCATATTTTCCCACTGAGCGTCTCGTCTGCAGAGGAGAGCAGAGCCTGCATACATTAGTGAGGGTGATATACTGAGGTCCCTACACGCTCACACCCATCATCCAGACTTACAGCAGCAAGCCCATTACCCCACTCTCAACGATATTACTCTGCCCACGCTCACTATTACTCGTGTCAGAGGTTGAGAGTGTGTATATGTGTGTTTATACCCGTGTGTGTCGCTTAGCTTTATTCGGACGACTCCAGGAGGCCAAATTCTTTTTTTTAATATCTTTTTTCGTCAGCGAGAGATAGAGAGAAATGCAACGTTTCCGCTCACCTTAGTACACAAGGTGACAAACGGCGACATGAGAGTACGGAAAAGGACGCAGGAGGGAGCTGTAATGACTGTAAAAGGTCTTGAGAGTGTATTGAAAAAATTGGAGAAAGTGACTTTAGCGGAAGTGTGTAGGTGGGCAAGTTTTACTCTGCAGCAAATGGAGGATTAATGGAGGTTAGTGGGTGTTATTAGTTGGCGGTAAACCAGTTCCAGCCCACTGTTTACAGCCTAATTGGTCCCAGTAGTTCTCATTCGCAGCTGTTTTTGTTTATCGTAGGAGCATGTGTGAGTGTGTGTATGAGTGAGGTGGAGCCTGTCAGACAGGAGGAGAGGATTTGAACATGCTGTGTGTGTGTGTTTAAATGTGTGAGAGACTGTGATAGACGATGAAAGATCGCCTGTTTACTCGAGGCTTGTCCTCTGCTGGAAGAGGCTGGAAGAAAGTGTGAGGCATTGTTTGTTTTGATCTCTTTATCAACTCCAGATTCTCTCATGAACTGATGCCTCAAAAAAACATATACTTAAGGATAGGTCACACAATTTCTCAAAGTAATCTCCTAGAATGTTTTTTTTTTTTTTTTTTTAGACTTTTGTGTGAAATCAATTTCAAGTTAATATGAAGCTGCATTCAATTGTGCATTAATCTCCGAAAAATATCCCTAACATTTCTGGGTTAGCTGAATGAGTGGACGCAAACGGCCACATTTTTGACCCCGTTTTGACCTGGACCTTTGCCTGACAGCATCCTCGTACTTCTTCTATGTGCAGTCAGGGTAAAGCGATGAGGGAAATTTGGGCCTTACAGGAGCTCCTACACAGAATATAATAAAAAAGATATAAGGAAGACATGTGAAAATTGTCAATATGGACAATAAAATACAACATAATATATTTAGAATTGAATATAAATATAGTTAGAAATATAGCAGTCTGTATCCGAAATCTGAATTTGTACAGATTAATTTTTTTTTTTTCTCGGATGGTGAAGGGATGACCCTCTCTACTCCGTCTCTTATTGGCTCATTTGCTTCACACCAAGCTTGCACTGACAACTAAATATTCAAAAGATGCTGGTTCTTACTTGTCACTTTTTATAACAGAGGCAGATTATCCTCTAAAAAAAAAGAGTATACCCACTTCTTTAGTCACCACTACACCACTGCCTTTAAACTTACTTTGGACTGTAGCCAGCTTTGAGTTTAGTAAGATATGTTTTAAGGAAGGTGTGATAAGGATTACTACAGATGCGAGTGTTTTGATCACACTTTAAATGCCTTCATAAATAGACATTTTCAATAAAGCTCCGTAATTGATCCATCGCTGAAAGCCTTTAGGCCCCAAGATTCAACCAATAGCACTTAGAAAAACATGGATTTGTGTGTTTGTGTGCGTGTGTGTGTTGTGTGTGAGAACCAGCTGATAGCTGTATAGGGCCTCTGGTGCAGCCAATTTAGGGTTTATTGTATGTGTGTGTATGTGTGTGTTTAAGAGGGTGGGTGACTGCCTAGGTCAAGTATGTCCCCCTGTGCTGCAGATGTATCCCAAGAATGTTTTTGTTTCCATCAACAGAAGGAATGGAGGGTTTAAACTATTCCTGCGTCTCTCTCTGTGTCTTCTTGTCCTTCACCATTTTGACCCCCTTTGTTCCATCAGAGGAGGAGAAAGGACCAGCTGTGTAAAACTAAAAGAGATAATAAGGAGGGTGCATTTTGCGATGAGTGGTGTGCATGTGTGGATGCATGCATGAAATGCTTCATACAGACTTTCCTCCAGGTGCAGCAAAGCCCTCTGGGAGCCCGGAGGCTGTGTGAACTAAGCCAAAGGTAAAAGGTTATGAAGGTTTCTTGCCTGCTGTGTTTTTCCAGGAATGTCTTTCTACGTTTGTGCGAGTGTTCATCTTACAGTGCGTGTAATTGCACACATGTTGCTACCACACATGAAAATGAGACCATGTGTTTCCTGACACTCAACATGCGAACACAGCGTCACAGGCTGCTATAAGAAACCGCCCTGGGAAAATACTTGCTCAAACACCGCCCACCGCAAAAACACACAGAGTCACACTGAGCCATAGGATGTTTTTTCCTCCGCCTGACGCTCTGTCGGCAGTGGGCTCCCTAATTAGAGTTCACTAATAGAAAACTGATTCATCTCACTATGAATCCAAACAAACTTCTGCCCTCAGTTATGATTTCAAGCTGCGAGCAGATTGTGTGCGAGCGGCTCAATCAAGGCAGACACAGGCAGACATTTCCAGGATCTTCTTTTTTATTTTGTAGTTTGAGCAAAGACTGAAATGTGGCGCATAATTCTTCTCGTTAGGAGCTTTGTCTTCTAGTTGCTGACCTTACAGTCAGGTCAGAGCACAAGTTTTAAAGCACAGAGTGACAGCTCTGTGTGTTGCTCAAGCCAATGCATCTATGGGAATCTGTTTTTAAAGCTTCTGTGGGGAGATTTCAGCTGGCTATGAATCAGACTGTTATAAATGTTAAGGCCTCTTTATGACCTACTAAAGCAAACAAGACCACCGGCGACAGGACTGATTATTAGGGCCGGAGCACCGACCTCGGAGCGAGGACCCTATTGAAACTGAAGGAGTTATTATTCTCCTTCGCCACAATAAATCGCTTATTTGGGGGCTTTAACGTGCACGAAAACTAAACTAACCAAAATTCAACCGTGTGTCAAATTTACGTATGAAAGTGGTTCGGGGCATGGGCGTCGCCAAATGGCTCCACAGCGCCATTTGCCGCGCCATATGTGGCATATGCCGCGGCACATGAGCTGACCAGACCAGCATATGCCACTCATATGCGGCATATGCGGTGGCACATGAGAGGACCAGACCTGCATATGCCACTCATATGCGGCTTATGTCGCGGCACATGAGAGGACCAGATCGGCATATGCCACTCATATGCGGCATATGCCGCGGCACATGAGCGGACACATGAGCGGACCAGACCGGCATATGACACTCAAAATGGACACAACCCAAAAGTTCCTGACAGCAGCTTCAAGATGGGCCTCTGGTCATTCAAGCCTTCTTTCTATGAACTTCAAGAGGAACTTATTCTTCATCCTAAAAGACAGATAATGTTCAGTTTGATGAAAGCAAAAGTTCAGTGAGACATTTCTTTGAATTGCTTTTATTGAGTCTTATTAACAATAAGTTTGACAAGTTGAGACTTTCTGTGTGGGCTCACAAAATGCAGGTCAAGGATTAGAAAAACGTTTTCTTTGCTATGTGTTTTAAATAATCCCCTTCAGATCAAATCAGCTCTCATGCATTCACTTGAGTCAGGTTAAGGTTGAATCTGTGCAGAGGCAGTACTTTAGCTGTGACTATTAAAAAGCATCAGATGCTATATTTCTAATCTTAAGTGCAGAAAACACATCCTTTACTTTGGCCTAGAAGTGGAGAATGAAGTTAACATATATCTGAGTTGAAGTCATTGTAACTACGCTAAAGGAGTATAATTGTAATTATTATTTACAGTAATCAATCAAACACTATTTTTCTAAATGAATGGCACTTACGAAGTTAACAGTCAGGGCAACATTTTCAAATCAGATGAAATGTTTAAGCAACAAGACATTTAGCTGTCACCTTGAACTCTATAGGAAACATGTGAATGTTAAATATAGACATGTACAGTGATGTGTAATGACGGAGTTAAGCCTCTTAGGGGGAGGTTACTGTGGCAGTGCTCCATACACATTAATGAGAGGCATGTGCCAAGTCATGCTGTCAACATCTGTACTGTCACTGTAAGTAGAGTGTGCACTGAATGCTCTACAGCTGTTGATACAAAAAAAGGTTTTCATTTCTGAGACACTCAAAAAATATATTCACCATATACACATATCTGAAGAAATGTATTTGAATTCCTAGCTTTTTCCATTCATCCTGTAAACATGTATAAAGTATACATGTTTACACGAGATACATCGATACTAAAAACAGCAGCAAAGACTAAAAGAAGACCATTTTCACCTTGTGCATCTCCCCTGTGTTTCCTCCTCTCTTTATTTACCCAGCTCTCCCCAGGCAGCAGACTGAGCTGCTGGGATTATGAGACACTGTATCGGAGCTCATCCTGCATATCAGTCCATCAGCATTAACACGGTGTGTGTTCAAACAAATACTCCCCGCGCTTCATTCGCTCTGGTTTCATTTCAGCCCAGGCCTGTCTGATAAGGCTTGTTTATTTGCATGGATGAAGCTGTTTGTTTGCTCCCGTGGAGATAAATTCAGATAAGAATGAGAGTGTTTACCATGGGAGATGTGTGCAGTGTGTGTACGCAGGTAGATGTACTGTTATACTACAAGTGTACAAGCAGCCATTGTGCGTGTCCTTCAGTTAATGAAGGAGCTGCTGCATGCACAGTGAAGATTTATCATTAAAAATTGCAACATCCCCATTACATAATAATAAAACCTTGCAGCCTTCTTAGTAAAATCACTGACAAACGCACACTGACATCCATTTGTATGGGCATGTCAATAATGTGCGGCCATGGCTGTTGATGTGTCATTAGTAGATGGCTGCAGCTCAGAGCCCAATCAGCAACAATACACCGAGTGTTAGATGATATCGGAAAGCTGTCGGAGCGAGCGTAATGGAAATATATAGCCGGCTCTGAGAACATGGAGGGAGGGTGTTCTTTTCTTCTCCTCCTCTCTCTCCTCCTCTCTCTTGTCCTGTCACCCTGCGTCTCTGTTCATCTCTTTGTCACTCTCCTTTCTGTCGGGGAAATGCGGTTTTTCCTATCTAAAGCTTTGTCAGTGCCTCGGATTGGACTGACAAAGCTTTGTTGTCCGTTTAAGGCTGCACAGACAGAGCGGTTCAGCGTCAGCATCAACAATATTTGCAATCTCCGTCCTTGTCGCTCTCATATCCGTGTTGAGATTTATCATCCAGCGATTGCGCGCTTCATTACCTCTGTGCGCTTGTTTTCGTGCTAAATTCAAAATTGTCATTGTGGTCGTGTTCAAGCTATTATCAGTAATCGCAAGCAAATGTTGACGAAACAATCTCAGCATAAGGTCCGGTGAAGGTCTGAGTGATTGCACAGTTAACATGGAGTTGTATTTTCCTTGGTAGTGGTTGACAAAATATTTTTTTCTTGTAATACGCTGGATAACTTTACCTCCCCAGGCCACCATCAATTATTCAAATACCATAAAATTGACTTTGGATTCACACCAAGCTTGCATAGTAAGAGAGGTAGTGTTTCACATTAAATGCACAGTGTAGCTTTAACAAGCTGCAAAGAAGGATGATAGGAATAACTTCTACATAAACATTAACAACACACATTTTCTTACGTGGTAACCCCATCCTTATTTTACAAGTCAGCCTGTTTAGGTTCAGTTTGACCTTGGTTGCAAAACCTTGACAGATAATCGTTGTGTACTACAATGGTCAACAAGTCTGTATGGAAGAACAATTATCCAGGAAGGTGACAAAGTTTCAAGTGGAAAAAAAAGGTTGCAAAAAGGCTTTTCTTGAATTTGAAGTGTCACAAATGAAGATAGGTTTAGAAACTCAGCCCTAATACATTGAGACTAGACTAGGGTTTGACTGAAGTATCAGATTTCCCGTCTCATCAGCTTATATCCACCACTCTGATATCTGTACTGGCGCATGTTATCATCAATATGCTCTAGAAACATTAGTTACAAACAGGAAATACGGAAAAAAACAATGCTTTGGTTCTTTTAAAAACAGTGTCATCTGGCACTTTGTACAGCCAAGGATGGAGCCAGAACAGTGACATTAGATCTTGGCACTGACAGTAAGATTTGCCTTTGAATTAAAACCGTGAACTGAAAAACAGTTACTGGCATTGCATCACTCCTGGCACGGAAAAAAAGTTTCACTGAAGAACACAACACAAGCATTCAAAATGATTTTATTGTGATATTGTTATGTATTCTGGTGTCTTTTTAAATAAATCCCCCAGGAACTGAACTTCGAGAGTATCTAACTGACGTGTCGTGGCGTGTCGGCATCGAAACAATCACAAGATAAACGGTGGGAGAATATGTTGGGAAGGATCTTTGAAAAGTGGGCGTATCACTACATCCAAAGCAAACTACAGTGATGTCATGGACACGTACGTAAAATGTGTAAACTCCAGCCATCTTCTTTGTAACCGCGGGTTCTTCTGAAAGGGGAAAAGACACCCATAACTCACAAAACCAAACACACAACGAAGACTACTTTATTAGCTCATAGATCCTGCACATCGGGGCAGTAGATGTGGAAAAAAAATTGGTTTATGTAAAAATCAAGATTCTTATCTTATAAAATTTTAAAAAGATTCATAACTTCCAAAAATCTTTTTTTTTTTTTGTGGCTAATCAGTCACTCTGCTAAGTGCTAAGGCTAGCTCTTTAACTCAGTAGGATGCCAAATGGAGCAGCAAGACATTCAGTCAGTCTCACACATGACTGGAGTAGATCCTGAAGTATGTAATAATTCATAAATAGTCTTTGAACCATGAATCCAGAATCGTTAATGAATGGAAAATAGATTCTGAATCGAATCATGAGACACCCAAAGATTCCCAACCCTACAAATTCCAAAACGCTTTTTAATTGGTAGAGAATTAGTAAACAGCCCTGAGTGCAGGGTGAGTCATCACACGTTGGAAACGTTTTACGGGAAAAGAAAACACAGTTATCTTGATTTTTTAAAACCTGAGTAACCTTATGTGAATTCAGAATCTGCAGTGAGCAATGTTCGCTCAAAAATCCATCTGCAGTTTGAACTCTTAAGAAACAGACAAAAACACAAAATACCCTGTGCTGTGAAGATAGTAAAAACAGTCTGTGTTAATCTGTTTGCTATGATACTGGTCACCATAGCAAACATTGTTCACCTTGCTTCATAATGAGGCACTAAGCCTCTCTCTTTTATTGTCTTCTGTAAGTGTAAAGGGTATAGACTCCCCTCTGAAGGCTTTTCAAAAATAATTGACTCTGGCTGAAAATACCAGCACCTTGTGTGCTGCTGTTCTTCACAATGATACGGTTTCATATATCATGATGCTTCATTGTGTATCATTGCTCACAAATAAACATGTAAATGTGACATAGTCCGGATATATCCCCCACAGGCTATTGAGCTTTATTTCCAGGTGCTTTTACGTTTAACCTTTAATTGATGAACGACCCATTTTCCAGACACTGCACAGCTATTCTCCACTAAACACCATCAGTGGCAAATGATGACTGATTACGCTGCAGTTGTGTTGGTTTGGGACCGGGCAGGAATATATTACACTGCGATGAAGACAGTATATACAGTAGATTGGAAAAGATGTTCTTTAAATGATCCCTCGAGGGAAAGTGACTCACTCTTGTGGAAAATACTTTCAGTGGAATATACACACAGGGGCCGAGTGAATGGAGTTTATTAAACAAAACACAACCAGCAATTACAGCAGTTAGCTGTGATGAATGTGAATGACGGCGAGCGTGAGTGTGTGATTATTGTGCTTACAGTGCTGCAATCAGACCTGCTCTGGAACGTTCCACTCTTGACAGCGATGGAGGGGTGTGCGCTCCAGAGGGAGAACACATGCATCTGATTGGCTGAGGAGGGGATAAAGCTCCCGAGCACGCTTGTGATGTTTTTCGCTGCTTGATCACGTTGTATGTGTGTCTTCATATAGGGTCTCTTTTCCCCCTGTTACTCACACACACACACACACACACACACACACTATTTCTTCATCTCTCTTCCTCGCTGCTAGTGCTCGGAGGGGTAAATGAAAGTGTAGAGGGGAGGAAGAGGGAGGGGGGGGGGCTTTAGCTCTGGGGACAAAAAGAGTAAGAAAAGGCATGAGATGAGATCTGAGCAGCTGACTGTGCTCATGATGTTTAAGAATTTCATCGTGGAGGTTTGAGGGGTGAATCGACGGCAGGAGATGTGAGGGAATTTGATAATGAAACAAGGGAAAAAAGGGGGAATATCAAAGACATGTTTGTATTTTGAAGCATGAAACAGAATAATTAGAAACTGTTTATTACATGAAATGTAATGTTTCATGAAGGCCTTCTGCATTTAGACTGACGCCATGCTGAGCTTTTCTTTTTTGGGAGCAGGGCTTGTTTCGTTTAGATTTCTTGGAAACATATCAGTGTCTGTAATGACTCAATCCAACTGACGTCTTCTGTGGTCAACACTTCAGCCGTGGAAGCAGATGTTAGTAGTAACAACACGTTTCTTCATGAATACCGGATACAAACATTTGTTAACGTACTTTGCATAACTGTGTCCTTGTGCAACGGTTTCATTCATGCCTGTGGATGTTTTTTTTGTTATTACATAACCCTTATAGCATGTAGTCGCCATTCAAATCACGCCTGCTTTGACCTCTGAGTGGTTAGTTTTCTCTGTAGTAGGTAGAAATCACTCGCTTATTTGACCAACAGTGTGTAAATGGTTGAGCAAAGTGCAGGTGTGGTGCAGGTGTGGCATTGGATCCAGAGGTGTTGCGTTGCTAGCACAACACCTCTGTTGTCTTGAACCTACAGTGGTTTCAAAATGTGCATCCAAAATTTGATTTAAAAAATACTTGATTCAGAGTTTTGATTACTACAATGACTGCCGTCATTTCCCCGTTTGAATTGCACATTTAAAACATTCCACCACTCAGACAACATTTGTATTTCTATTTACACAAAGGTCTTCATGGTGTCAGAAGATCGGAGTGAATGAGACGTTGTACATACGAGGTGGAAAGGCAATATCACAAATATTCTGGCCCATTTTTTGTTCTACGTTACGTAATTTCTTCTCAATCCACGGACATCAAATGAAAGTTACTGTATGTACTGTAAAAGTACAGTTCAATCTTCTCTTTCACTGTACTTACTTGATTTCTTATCGGCGTAGTTTCTGCTTTTCAAAATAACTTTTTCCATTCTTTCCCCTCTCCCCTCTTTGCTCTGTCCATCATCTCCCTCCTTGTTGTCTCTCTCTTCATGTTACATCACACAGTGTCATATTTCAGCCACTTATTCAACATGTAGGTTTTGCTCTTGGACACTCTGCAGCATCAGCACAGCTACACACGCATGCCCTCTTTAAACTTTCCTTCCCTCTAATGATAATATTCACAGAACATGTATATCTACAACATATAGATGCCTGATTACCTACATATAAACATACACAGACTTTGTTAGTATAGAGCCCACCACTTATCCCGTCTCTATCTCCTCCTCTCTCTCCTCCCTCTGTATGGATATCCATCATGTCTTGCTCCTCCCTGGGTGTCCCTCTGACTATAGTTTTCCACTCATTACTAGCCTCTTTTCATCCAGAGCTGCAGGACCCCAGAGACCACCAACATTGTTCTGGTCCTGACAGTGGCCCCCATATATCCTCTAAACATGAGATCCCCCCCACAAGTTTAAAGTAACCTTTCAAATGCACACAAATCTCTCTGAGACGTGTCGGGCCAAAGTGCTGACCAGGAAACTATGCAGCATGAATAAATGATCATACCCTTTTTTTAGCAGCCTCCATGAATGCATGTAGACATGGGTGACGAGATTCAACTACTTTTGAAGGGTTTCATCACATGGCAGCTGGTTGGTGTGTAGATAACATGCAGTTTGCAAACAATGGCAAGGAAGGAGAAGACTTCTAGCATGGAAGCACGCAGACAAAGAAGGTCTCCTTTTCTTAAAGTTCCTTTGAGGAACCTCTGGTTTGTGTCATATTTGGCTCACCCTGTGGACAAAGTGGGTCCTCCTGTCTCTTTGCTGATGTTCATGTGAGAGAAGTATTTTTCTTACAAATAAGTCTAATCCTTCATTCTTTAACTATGAGACCCACCACAAGGACCTTTCTGTGTTTGCCTATATTTGATCTTTGCTTTTTCAAAGTTGTCATTTTTCCCAGCATCATCAAGTTTTACACTTCCAAAAAACCCTGCACAACCTCAGCTAATTGAATATTCCATTACAATTGTGCATTCAAATAAAGGATATGAGCCCAGGAAACAAAGAAAATAATAAAAACTGGACTTGAATTTTGAATGACTTGATTGAAAACCCTTAGAAGCTGAACTAAACCTCAACACAGACTATTGCCAGAATTATTTTAGATAAAGTGTTCTGAAATTTCTGGCCTCTTCTGTCTCTGAGTAATGCTCAAAAAATAGAAAAAAATAGACTCCATGGGTGTTTTTTGCCAGTAATGTCGTTTTCTGTTGTCTTTTCTGTTCTGCATGTGCACATCCTCAGGGGAACACGACAGGCTTTGCACTAAAATTAGGTTTTCATTTCTTTAAGACATGAATAATGACTATACATAAACCGATGGTCGTTGGACCAAAAAAGCACAAAGTTGGTGTTGGTGATCTGAAGCGGTGGATTTCCCTGATAGCTCTCACAAACCTGACATGCTTTCAAAATCTGAACATGCAGAAATGAGCTTGAGCTTCATGTGTGTAGCACAGAATGTAGCTTTCCATCTTTGAGTTTCACCTTGTGTCAATGTTCCAGTACGTAAACACGTAACTTCCTCCTGTCTTCTCTTTCCTTGTATCTCAATCCTTTGGCACACATTTCCCTACATTTCAACTCACCGCTTCCACCTTCTAATCTTCTTTTCTTGAATCTTCTTCCTTCACCTACCTTTCTTATTTACTTTTGACCTTGACTTCTGCCTCACTGCATCCACTCATCCTTCTTTTGTCATGTTTCTCCTCTCTCTCCCACTCTTCATTATTCCTATAATTCCTTCATCCTCTCCCATCCTCCTTCGTCTACTTCCTCCCCCTCACCTTTCCTGCTGTTAATCCTTTATATATTCCCTTCTTCCACAGAACCATGAGAGGGAAACGGCGCTTCACTGTGCAGCCCAGTACGGACACTCTGAGGTGGTGTCAGTACTGCTTCAGGAGCTGACTGACCCCACCATGAGAAACAGCCAACAGGAGACGCCTCTGGACCTAGCAGCAATGTATGGACGCCTTCAGGTCAGTGAGGATGACTCATGGCAGTTTTATGAGAAAACGTATCATCTCAAGGTGTTTATTTTTCACTCTGAAGACCTACTTCAGCCTTTAGAATAATCCTGTATACTTGTAATAGTGAAGCAAAAATACCATGCAAGACAGCTAAAAATTAGATTAGATTAGAAAACTTTATTGATCCCCAGGGGGGGAACTCATAAGTCAACTCAAAAATCGTTACACACAAGGGACAAACTGACCACGTCCCTCTCTGGAAGGGGATGTGGCTTTGGCTTTCTCGCTCCATGCACTAATTGTTCACAGTGTGAAGGCAGACTCAAAGAGTAGAACAAACACCTAGCTGTGGGAGTGTCACCCACCTGGGGGAGGGGTCACTGCCCTTTGTGATGTCACGAAGGGAAAATCTCCAAACGGCCTGTTTGAGCACGCATTTTCTGAAAAGTGGAGCCGGCAAAAGACGGAGGGGATGGACTTTTCTCATAATTGGGGGGTTTGTAGACAGACTAGAGACACTTATTAGTGTTAGAAAAACATGAGAAAGTGTTTGCATAATATGTGTCCTTTAAAAAATAAAAAAGCCAAAAAGTCCCAACATAATATTTAACCTGGACTACTTCCAAGCCATTACCATCCACTCTACCTGTCCATTCAGGTCCATTCCTATCACTAAGACACTTCTAAGTCTTACATGTGGACAGTTTGATGAGGAGAGAGATCAAGAAATATCTCACCCTGACCTTTTGGTAATTCCAGAGGGGAGAAGCTCAAATCTCCCCCCTAGTGGTCCCTTTTTTATCCCTTATAACATTTTATTTTCAATCAAAATTGACTTGTATCTCCTAATAAGCAGTTACTGTTGCTTGTAGTGCGGCTCAATCAAATCAAAAAGGTGACAGGGCGGGGAAGCCGTCCAGGGATCATTTTGTTGTTCTACTTGTTGCGAGGCATATGTGAACCTCTGCATGCCGTCTGTATCCTGATGACGCTCCCTGTGGCAGGTGAAAAGAAGCAGGTGGTGACTCAATCTGCACCCTCCCCGGGACAACAGCGGCACATTTGCAGTGATGAGGGGGCGTCATCTGTTCAGAGACAGCAATTCACTGTTGATTATTTAAAATATGGCGGATGTTTGATGAAAGGAGAACTTCCTCAAATACCTGCTGTGCTTGACAGGCAGGCAGGTAGAGATTTTTTACAAATGCGAGTTTACTCTTTCATCAAAAAAAGATACACACACACACACACACACACACACACTAACACATAATCCCACAGTCACACTGAGAGGTGTACGCAGCAAATGCCTGCTGATGTTCAAATGCAATCACACATTCTCTCTGTGCAGGTAGTGAGTAATTGCAGTCAAGCCATACAGGTTTGTCTGAGTGTGAATGAATAATTAATAAAGGCAGCAGCGTTTCTCTCTCTCCCTCTGCATAATAATGAAGGGAAATCCCTGTGGTGGAGTCTTCTGCTGCATAGAGATGGAACTAACACAGGGCAAAAGTTGACTTTACACACACATGCAGTACACACATGGAAACACAGTAAAGAAAGAAGCTTCCAGGAGCACTGTGCGTTGTTTAGCTGTGTTATTAAAAGCACTACCCATGATCAAACAGAAGAGAACACCACTACAGCCCCAGCCTCCTACTAGGTTGATTGACAAATCTTTTAATGCCGGGATCTGCACTACAACACAAACAGTGAAGCAGACCCTACAGTATATCTCCCTGTGATCTGTTGTACTAAACACAGACTTCTCCTTTACTTTCTCTTTCTCTCGCTGTTTCTTTAGACATGAACGTTTACAAAGAATAAAAGTGGCACATTTATCATTTGTAAATTATATTGATTTCATACAGAAATTAAAAAAAGGGGAGTCAAGTTTGATTGCTCAAAAACAACATCAACAACAACTGTAGATAAGTGACTGAAGCTAGCAGAGACACACAGCTAGCTAGCTAGCTAACCAGTTAAGGGGTATGTTCACACAGTAAGCTTTGTAAGAGATTTAGGAAAGCTTCGTTTGTCCAAATTTCATATAAAACGAGGGAAGATGTTTCAATGTTAAAAATCAGTCCAGCCACTGTACAGATATCTTTGTCTTAAGTGAGTATGAGTATTTAATTATTTATGAGTAACATGAATCCTGAATCCAGGAACATATACATTTAACTTTTGACCCAAAAATGCTTAGAATAAAATGCTTCAAAAGGTAACTCATTTTTTTGTCAAACGTTTAAATCACTTGGTTTGTACAAAAATAGTTTCAACAAATTCAGTATGTTCAACAGCAGATGATCCACACAGCAGATAGATAAGGAGCAGCATTAGCCTTGTATGGTAAGCTAGTTAGCTCTAGGATTACACGGTAACCTGCAACAAATCAGTTGTTAACTTTTACAAAACAAAAAAAAGGATTTCAGCTGAGAAGTAATGTGATGGTTGTCGAACCCCTCAGGACCTTTATTTTAATAACAAATTCAGGAAAGAATGTCTGTCAGTCTGAACACTTCGGTAACAGCATGCCCTGTCTCTTACACGGTAGATGTTTGAGCTCTAATTAGGTAACGTAACGTAAAGATAACGAAGTCATCCAAAGAAACACAAACTCTGCACTCGAGAAATGAAACATCACTGAGATCAGAGTGTAAAAAAAAACAAATAAAGCTCCTCTAAGATTGTTTTTTGTCATAAAAAAGTGTATCTAATGGCCTACTTTCCCCTAATTAGCCGTTCAGTCCCTGACATGTGGCTGTGTTTCTCTGCGCAGGTGGTGTGCATGTTGGTGAGCGCTCATCCCAACCTCTTGACCAGCCACACTCGCCGACACACTCCGCTTCACCTGGCTGCACGCAACGGACACCACAGCACGGTGCAGACGCTGCTCGAGGCCGGCATGGACGTCAACTGTGTGGTAAGAAAAATGAACAGCCTTAAGCGTTTGGTGTCCTCTATCGGCATCTGTGGGTTTAACACATTCCGACACGGATAAGTGTAGCCTTGCAGAAAAAAAAAGTGGAAAATCGCTGTTTTTATTTTTGTTTTTTAAGGCTTTGGGCAAAAACTTTTTCTCTTCAGAAAATTGGATTTAAAAAACGCTCTTGTCTGTTTACAACAGGAATGACATGGTTACTTACGCTAATCTAAAGTTAGCTGGAAGGTGTACTTAAGCAGATATAAGATGTCAGGTAAATGGGTCACGTCAAGACTTGTGGATTATCATGAGCAATCTTGTCCTCACTCTCTGAAAAAACACTTTGCCTCTGAGTTAAAAAAGTAAGATTTTAAAAATGCCATTACTAAAATGATTATATCTTAGGACATGAACAACACAAGGTCAGTGGAGTCCTTTCTAATACTGTACTTTGGGGGTTCACGTACTCAATCCAAAACACAGAAACAAGAAAAAAAAATTGCTCGGCAGGGATAAGTTCTTAGACAGAATGGAGTTATAAAGTGGGACTTGACTTTGACATTCTCTTCCTGTTTTATCAGACTCTGCTGCGAGAGGAGAAGGTGAATGGAAAGATATCTCTTTGTCCTTTTCGCCGAGTAAATCTTTCAAAGTCTCTGTGACTCTCCTTCCTCTTCCATGTGTCTCTGCTCTACGTGAATATTTTAGGAGCTGCTGTCTTGTGTTTTTAATGAAAGGGGGGGGTACAGCTTTGTTTTTTTGTGTGAATATAATACACCACAGGCATAAATGTTTGGCAGATTCTCCTTTTGAAAGTGTGTGTTGTCTCTGTTCTTGTTGCGAGTGTGTATCAGAGAGCCTGTGTGTGCAGTGGAAGCCTCCCGTGGTGTGCTGCTGGTGGAGAGGGATGAATAATTGATTGGGGGGGGAGAGATTGAGAGAGCAAAAAGAGGAAGACGAAGAGGAGAAGGAGGAGGAAGAGGACAGGGTGTTCTTGAGAGGTCCTGGGAGTTCACTGCTTCCTCTCTGTACACTTACACACCACGGTGCTTCATTACCGCTCACTCTCTGTCACGCTGTTTGGACAGGCGCTTGTCTCCGTTCATTTACATTTTGTCTTATTGCGTATTCTGAGTCGGACAGACGGTTCAACGCAGCTTTGTCCCGACTCTTTCTGGGCCATTTGTCTTTGAGAAGCCTTGTCAAAATACAGCCACGCTCTGCTGCTCTCTTCAACTCTGTTTTCTTTCTCTTGAGACAGATTTCTCTGACAAACGGAGCTATTTGACCTTAATCGCTGGTCTTAAATGTTAAGTGTCCAAACGTTGTTTTAGTGTCCTTATCAGTGTCTTAAGACTTTCTGCATACTGTCCTTGCTGATTGGTTAGAATAAACTGCTATGCTTTTTTTGTATCAGATATGTCAGACTGGTTTAGTACTGGTTTCTGGTCAGACAGATGTGCAACTGGTACGAATGATGGTAACATTCAGAGAAAACCGCAGTCCAGTCCTTGATGAGGCCAAAGTAAAAGTGAATCTTGTTCTAGGCTTCAATTGAAACTGATTATAGAGAGTGCACATATTGTACTGTCTGGAATACTGTGGTCTCATAGGTCTACACACTGTGTGGGAGTCCAATGACTTGCTTTGGGCTGAACTCTCACTACTCTGCTCTTGACAAGTACGGATGTGCAAGACTATTCGGTCAAACACCATCACCCTCGCTGTCTGGTTAAATAGATTATTCATATTTGTACAACTTGGCCCTCGATGACGGTCAAATGTTGTGCTCAAACTGCATTACAGCCATCTGCCACTAGCCGGGGCTGTAGCCATAGACTAGCTGTATCTCTTCTCTTCTTGCTCTACTGCCTGGATGTAAACAAGCACAGTGCACCGATTGTTTCTCACAGGAGCAGCGCAGTTTGGCAGTGTTTTGATCCAAAAAAAAAAGAATGGATTCTTTAATCCAGTCAGTGCTGTTAAGTGATCATGAAGGATTGAAGGAATAGAAATAAAAAACACCTTAAGGGCTTTGGGGCTCAGTCACAGGAAGTTGCTGAGTCTGAATCCAGAAACAAGTCAGTCACTGTCGAAGCTGAGGAGTTTTTCAATAAACACATGAATAAACAGTTTGAATGACCTTTGAACTTGTACAGACAGTGGATGAATCGGAGACGTTAAGTTCACAAAATCTGATCTGACTTGATGCTCATTTAGTTCACAGACATACGGCACAGCAGATGCTGCGTTCCTCCTCTTGCAGACGGTGTAAGCAGCATGATTATAAACAGTAGATGAAGCATGTAAAAGGCTGTATGCTCCATAGTTAAAGGCTGACGAGGAATACTAGGGCCCTGTCCTCCAGAGTGTGTTCAAGTCTGCCACACAAGCAATGCACCTGCAGTTTGGAGGATTCGTTGGTTATGAGTGTGTGTGTTTGTTTTTGTGTATGCCGTTTTTGGAAAGACGGATACAACCTGACCTGTTTGATATGGAACTTGTTTTGGTGCTCTCGCTGGGAAGAGATGCATGACTCAGCGGCTTTGCACGCATCTTCTTGCGTTCTGTCCTTTTTGTAGCCCGTGTGTGTGTGTGCGTGTGTGTGTGTGTGTGTGCATGCTCTGATCTGAGGCGGATGTTTGTGTGTCTCTGCAGGGATTTGGCCTCAGGCTCCATGTGTCTCGTGAAAATGAACATTACAAGCCCTTGATATGAGTCGTCCCCACCACTAGAAACACTGCTGCTCTCTCTCTCTCTCTCTCTCTCTCTCTCTCTCTCTCTCTCTCTCTCTCTCTCTCTCTCTCTCTCTCTCTCTCTCTCTCATCCTGTCTCTGTAAGTGCCATGATGAGCACTGAACTCAAATACTCAACATTTAACCTTCATTGTTGCTCAGCTTCATGTCTTTTTGGCTAAAGTACTGTGTAGAAACAGCAATATATTTGCTTTTCTCTTCGTTACAGGCACAGTTCAGCCAGATGTATAACATTAATCTTTTGCACACCTGGCAAGAAAAAGGTTAGTTAAACTTGGTGTCCTGCCTCGTGAAAATGTGTGAAACTGCACTGGGCTTCGGTGAATGGGTATTTCTGTCAGAAAAGGACTGTCATTTTCTGTCTCTGACATTTTACATTTCATTGATATGTAATAACACGTTTTGGAGTATCCGAAAAGTGAAAACTAAATAAGAACTAAAAGAATTTGGTAGCTGGACTTCCACGATAAAAAGTGTGTGGCACGCAAGTTTCTCAACATTGTCACGGTTATGGTGCATTTTGAACTGTTATGCACTGAAGGTTTTGCTCAAATCAAAGTGTTTGACTTCATCCATCAGTTTCTGATAAGGCGATATGAAGCCGATGATGTTGGTCGCCATGTTTGAAATGTTAACTAAACCTTTCTTCTTCTCAATCTAGAATCAGACGTAGAGGTGAAAGCTTAAAACTCTGGGTAAACATCAACAACGCCCTTACCCACCTGTCAGTCAACTCAACCACGCTCCTAATTATGAAAAATGTTGAATATCTCTAAGGCTTAATACAATCAGAACAGACGAGTTATAGAAAAATTCCTCCCTACAGTGTGTACAAGGAAAAAAAACAAGCAATTGATAACAAATTGTTTCATTTATCCTGGAAAAATGAACATTTTGGATTCCTTGGCTTTTGGAGCCATCAAACATTGGCTTCAATTTTCATGTTCTGGTGTGTCTCATTTTCTTCCTGCTTCCCTCTCTCTCTCTCTCTCTCTCTCTCTCTCTCTCTCTCTCTCGCTCTCTCTCGCTCTCTCTCTCGCTCTCTCTCTCTCGCTCTACTCGTCCCCTCTGCGGCCTTTTCTTCAAGTCTGAACTGTTTGATCCGTAGTATTGATGTTATCGAGTGGATGCTGTAGGCGACTCACAGATGGCCATCATGCAAATTGTCACGAGTGGAAAGCACTTTGTGACACCTGTGTGTGTGTGTGTGCGTGTGCGTGTGCGTGTGTGTGTGTGTGTGTGTGTTTAAAGAGAGTGAGAGAGAGAGAGAGAGAGAGTTAGCAAGTGTTCATACAGGTCAGTAATTGGAGTCGAGCCATATAGGTCTGTCTGAGTGTGAATTAATAATTTATAAAAGAAGCAGTCACTCGCTCTCTTTTCTCACTTACTCTCTCTCCCTCTCTCTCTCCCTCTCTCTCTCCCTCTCTCTCTCCCTCTCTCTCTCCCTCTGTGTGTTTCTATAATAATGAGGGGAAACCCTTCCATCTGATGGGTGGGCAGGTAGCCAAGCAGGGCAAAAGTTTAATAACCACACCCACACACACTCACACATAAACACACTACCCTTCTCTTTCTTTGTGGACTCTATATTCATCCCGACATCAACATCAACAGCCTCATTTGAGCCAGCAGCCCTGAAACAGAAAGTCATCTGCCTTTCAATTCCCGGAAGCTCTTAGAGAGCGAGAACGGCCTTCCTTATTTCCCTGTGACATCATCCTATAACCGCCATGGGAAAGGGGACGGGAAGTGGTATAGCGATGACCGCAGAGGAGGGGAGGTCAAGAGGGCAAGTGGTGGATGTGTGTGAGGACAAAGGGTGGTGGGAGGGTTTTCCTGCGGCCCCACTTCTACTCACTTGTACGTGGGTAAAAGACAAGCGCCTTAGGCTAAACTTCCACTGTTTGATGAAGCCCATGAAGCTCAAAATTCAACACAATTTCCACTTTTTTGGGAGGATTTGCACCGATAACAACCTCCAAAGAGAACCTGAAAATTGGCCTTGAACCGTATGAGGACGCAGGAGTTGCTGTGTGGCGTATTTTTTTTATGACATTTTCCGTCGTAGAGGAAACAGACGCTTCACGGTAAGTTTCCCTGCAGAGGACACGTGCGTTGATCTGGTGCAGTGTGGAGTTAAATTTCCCCGCTGTATTTCAGAAGACCTGGCCGACGTCCAGAAAATGTGTCTTCATTAAGGCTGCGATTTCTGTTCGGTCCAGGTTTTCATTGAAGTTGTCAGGGGGAGCCAACCGTGAAGGATGCGACGGATTAAGCGTGTGTATCTTGCTGCGTGTGTGATTTCGTAGAATGTGTGCTTTTAATCATGGCTGTGTGTATGCAAGAGTGTGTGTGTTTCAATTTAGATTATTTATTATCTCTGCTGGTTATTTTACCTTCAAGCATGGTGCACAGGGCAGCGTGATCAGGATGTGATGGAGACATTATGTGCAGAATTTACAACACAAACGTCCAAGTTATACATGCAGATGTTGCAAATTTGGTTTCATATCTGTTCCTTTAAACTGTTAATCTGAATGACCTCAACTTTGAAAGCACAGGAGGTCTTATGCTTTGTATCACAGTTGCCCTAAAGGCGGTGAGAAAGTGTTTTTCACAGTCAAGGGGAAAAGATGACTACGATATTGGATGAAAATAATACCCAGGATTAATGAGTATGAGAGACGACTAAAAGTCCATTTAACATTTACCAAATGCAGTTTAATACTTCAGCCTTGCACTAATTCAACCTTTATGAAGGTTATAATGTTCCTTTTTTAGCCTAAACTGTTTAAGAGAGGTGCTGAACAAACGTTTTGGTAATTCTCCAGACTGTGTGTGGCTCTGTATTACATTATACTAGCAAGTGTTTCTACTTTTTCCACCAGGTGAATGTATTTAAATGTGGAAACACTAAGATGATTTATGATGGAAGAATATATATTGCAGGGCTGTATTATTAGACTACATTTGTTTTAGCTCTGTGTTCCTGCAAACTGGAAATAGGATGATGCACAGGATGAGTTTTCCTGAACATATTTGGAAGCTCAAAGTTTCACTTTGTACACAAAACTACAAAAAAGTACGTTCATTGTTTCTAAGAAAACATTTTGCATTTCTTTTCTGTCTCATAAAACATTTTGAAGTCACTTCTTTTAAAGATTTTAAGCCTGCTTTGTTTACAAGCATACTTGCAGAACTTGCGAGCTGTCGTCTGCTTCACCTCCGTTGGTGATTTGTTGCTGCGTTCTTTGTGTTCTTACTTTTAGATCAGTGAAATGGTTTGAATTCATGCATGTGTCCAAACAAAATTAACTTGTAAGATTTGTTTTCATAGTTGTACCTGCCAGAACTCACAACCTCAGTTTGAGAGCGCGTCTCAACAACTCTTATTGTTGCTAGGTTACCAAAAGTGAACCTCCACTTCTCACAGTGATGACCGTTCTAGTTTCTGTTTTGGATAGCTCTGTTTGCTTTTTAAAAAAAAAAGAAATTTCACCAAGAAAACATGAAAGTACTGTAAAGGATCCATGTTCTGGCATTAGCAGCAGATTTAGACCATCGACAAGAGTCACGTAAGTCTCTTCCCTGCCATTGTTGTTGACAAAGCTGATATCGAAGGTCCCATCCCTTCTTGGTTCTGATTGGTCGGTAAGGGAGAAGTGATATTGACGAGCGCGGCAGTGTTCAAAAAGTTGAACTTTCTTTAACTGAGTGCTCTGAGGTTGTTTTGAGCTCTGGGCTTTAAGCGCTGAACTTAATTGGTTTCGTATCGAAAATGGACGCTGCCAGCACAAAAAAAAACAAGGTCAGTGGTCACTGGCCTTTAGATATTTCATTCTTGATGTATCACTGACACAAATCAATTTCAACAAAATATTTATTCATTTATGGGGGATGGTACAAATAAGTAGACACTGACATTTTCAAAACATGACAAATGGTTTAACTCTGCTGAAAGTCTTTAATTAAGAAGTATAATACCACTCTGCTCCTCCTCCAAAGAATAGATCATTCTCCCGTCCTCTGACCTTTCTCTCCATCTTCTATGAATACTCAACATTTTCTGTTTTCCACCAAGACTAATTAAAGTCGGATCAGTATAAAGAAAATGACACCCACTCACTGAATAACACCTTAGCAGACATAAACTTTGTTCTGTGTGACATAGAGCAAACCGTAGTTCTTCTCCACCTAAACAAAGAAGACAAAAGGATCATAAAAAACACACTACTGTACGAAGTAATAAGCATTTAAAACAAACTGTAAACCAGGAAAAAAAAAGTATGATACATTTAAAGAAAATTGTATTTTAAAGTCAGGACTTTGCAAACCTGTGTGTCGTATAAAAAAAAGCAGATAGAAGAGCTTGTCACTACCTACCCTCAAGAAGAATGTCAAGTATTTCATAGTCACATAAAAACTCCACACCTGGTGGCGTTAAATCAAGTGATTTGAAAAAAAAAGAAAAGACTGTGCCTGAACAGCAGCTCTTTCTCTTCTGGTGGCTCCTGAGTGTTGCTCTGTTTAATGTGGACTTGTCAGAGTAATCATCTCTCTCATCACTGCTGATCCAAGATGAAGCACTTACCAGCGCCCTCCCCTCGCTGGTTTCCATGTGTTGCATCATATCTGTATCTGTAATATCCCCATTAGAAGCACTGGGGGCAGATACGGGGCTGGGGTATGGAGAAGGAAAATTGGGACGTTTCCACGACAGGCTCCCCCTGCCTGTGTAATGGTTCCCTCGCCTGCAACGCTGTTTGCAGGCGAGGGAATGTGGCTCTTTTAAATCTCGCTTTCCCTGTGAGATAGAGAGATGATATCTGATCAAAATATCGCCGTCTTGCTCCCTTTTAATCCTTGTGCTCTTTTGGGGTAATGCCTTTCGTGCTCCCAATCCACTTGTGATTTTGTGATGTCTATTTTTGTCTCAGTTTTCAATTGTTAAAGCGATGGAATATTAACACACACACACACACACTCTGTCTCTCTCTTTTAGACGGAGAACGGCAGCGCCCTCCATGAGGCAGCTCTCTTTGGGAAGATGGACGTAGTTCGCCTTCTTCTCGACTCAGGTGAGCCCATAAAAATGTATCCTCGAAGAACAAGAACAAAGTGAATCTGTTTGCTTTTGTCTTTCCTTTGTTTTCAAGTCTTTTTTTGAAACCTGCGGCTCGATGCTGCACATCATTCTGTGGGTTGAATGTGCCCTCAGGTGAACTCCAGGCATCTGTCTGCGGTTATACAATCCTGGACGTTCAGCTTTATCTCGGCCTTTTTTGTCTAGTTGTATCAGAACACGGTGCTGAAAGTTGAACAGGATGTGATGATGTGTGTTGTCTCATCTTGATGATGTCACTTACTTTGTAACTGGGTCAAAGATTGTAGAGATGAGTAGTGATGAAAATGTTTCAATCAGTTGCCAACACAGACAAACCTTCTTGTTGTTTTCACTCATAAAAAGTGTATTTGATTCGATACGTTTTATATATGTAAACATATACAGAGCAGACTCAACCTGGACTCTTTTTACCTTTGATACCACTGCCACCCCTCGCCCCCTTTCCTTCAGCTCTTCCTGTTTCCTGCAGGACTTCCTGTGGGTGGCCATGTTCTTTTGGCTTCAGCTCTATTAACATCCTGAATCAAAACAGCTCTGCACTGACCTGATCCACTGAACCTGAACTCTGTACAAGCCTTAGAACACTGTGTATGTGTGTGTGTGTGTGTGTGTGTGTGTGTGTGTGTGTGTGTAGGGGGGATGTAGAGGTAAGCAGGATGAGCTGACTGCCTTTCATTGTCACTCATGAGCAGAGAAACAGCCGAGGATGTTTACATACAGCTCTGGAAAAGACATTAAGTCTTTTAATTTTTCTTAAAATCAGCATCTCGTTATGCATGGACGCCATTCTATTCCAGTGTCTGTGAAGTTTCAACACTGGCACACTTCATCCTCCAAGACTCAGGAAAGGTGCAATGAAAAAAAGAAGATGATTGTCGAGGATTTCTGAACCCTTCCTAAGTTGAAACATTAACATCTTGTTGATTGTTGACAGCTAGCCTTCAGGGATATATGCTGGACTCTTTCTCTGCTGGGACTTAATACTTCTGGAGTCCTTTACATCAGTGGTATATGCTGGACTTAAAGATTTATTTTATGCCTTTATTGTATAGAAGAGTCTGAAATCAGGAACAAAGAGAGTGTGGAATTATATGTGAGTAAAGAGCCACAAGTTGGATTTGAACCTGGGCCGCCCCCTTTGAGGATGTTGGTCAACCTTCGTTTGAAGCCTGGCTAGCTGTGTTCCTCTTTTCAGGCTTCTTATTCCCTGATCAGACGTTAGAGTGGTAAGTGAGCAAAGAACCAGAGTATGCTGGTCTTTTTTAAATTCTTTCTCACTGTTTAAATTCATTTGTCTTTCATTCATATTTCACAGTACCGCGCAGAGTGACAGGAATTACATTTATTTATCATGCTGAATTGAATTTGCGAGCACAGGTAGGGATTATACCGGCTTACAGTCAACGAGGAATTAAGGTGGAAGAAAAACCTTGTGCGAGAATCTGCGTCTGTCAGCAGCGTCTGCCTGCTCTTCTCTCTTTTTAGTTTTAAATGTTCATGTGCGTGTCAATTTCTGTGTTTTACTGTCAAAGCAAGAGTGAGAAATGTTCCCCTTCGTTCGGGAGAAACTCTGATCTCAAACTCGACTAAAGGCTTGTTTTCTGTGAGTAAAAGGAGTCTTCATGAATTAATAAAAGTCCCACCATCTTCCTCAAGTGACCGCAGCTCATTCATCTTTTGCTGACTGCAGTTTAGTGAATGAGTGGGTGTGAGTATTTGGGTGTACATGTGTGAGCATCCTTTTTGTATTTGTAGTAAAGTGTTTTTTTTAGAAGGTTTCTCTTGTTTTAGAAAGTGGTTTGACCTTTGACCTGCTGTGCATGCATTTCAATGCCTTGTGTGTGTGTGTGTGTGTGTGTGTGTGTGTGTGTGTGTGTGTGTGTGTGTGTGTCAGAGATCGACACCAATCTGAGGGACAGCCAGGGGAGAACAGCTCTGGACATCCTGAGAGAACATCCTGCACAGAAATCCCAGCAGATCACTGCCGTTATCCAAGGTAACACACACACTTTAACACTCCCACACATTCTTAGGAGTCAGACAAATTTAACGTGAGAAATTGGCTCATGGCTCGAGCGACCAATAGAAGTCTCATGTTACAGTAAATGTAGCACAACACAAGAGATATTAAAGATACACACATAGTATCTGGAAGAGCATGAACTGTGTCAGGGATGATGTGCATGTCAGCTAGCAATCATATTTCATTCAAATAACTTGAATAGACAAGACAATGGCCTTTTAACTGTAAACGTTACCCTTATTTATGTCTAAAGCACCGCTATGAGGAGTCAAAGCGGTGACTGCACGCTGTTCAGCTTCCAACGGGCAATTTTATTTAAACAGGGCAGCGCAACGAGGAAACGTGGGCAGGAGACAAACGTCTTTTCTCGCGTGTGGCAATCAGCAAAAATCATCGTCACCTGTTGAACTACCGAAGACTGGGACAATAAATGTAGCAACCACAAGAGGGCGACATTAACTTCAGGAAGCAGGAAAACAGTCAAATACACAATCAAAGAAACAGCAGTCTGTGTGTCTGCAGTGATTGATCTACAATCGAAGTGGTTGCTGGTTAGTTTTCTGTCTGTTCGTAAAGTTTGACAGCACTTCTTTAATGTCTGACTCTAAAGGAATCAGGATGATATAAGTGAAGCCCCAAACTTGAGCTCTGTTCAGTCACATTTACGTCCTGTCAGTCTATTTCAGATAGAGAATAAATAGCATCATTTAAGCTCTGTCACTTTCTTTCTCCAGACTTCCTCATTGTACTTTACCACCTGTTATTAAAGGCTGTTTTTTTCCCCTCATGTTTACTGCAGTGTGCTTTTGCGTGTGACCGATGATTGTAAGTTGAAGTTTATTCACAGTCTCCAGGGACCCAAAGATTCTCCAGATTGTACCGTGTAAAGACAGTGTTGTCTTGAGGTGATTATGAGGCTCAGTTCTGAACGCTGTAATCTGAGGTTTGGAGGCTTTCACTATCGGTCCCCGTGTGATCTGTGGGAGTATGTAAGGCAGGAGTTAACTCATGATTTAAAGGGAGAGAGATAGAGGCAGATGGAAATGGAGGGCTGAGGGATGAGGAGAATATGCTCGGAGCTTAAATTAACAGAGAGTCGCTCTTAACTAGGAGGCAAAGATAGAAAAGGAAAGACACACCGAATCACAGGAATGTTACACATTGGCCACAGCTAGAAAATAACAGACATGTATCTGACACAAAACCAGGGAACACAGTGATGCAACGAGCAGAGGGACGTAGTAAGTGGTGATTGCAGATTTTCATGTTTAGTGCTCAAAGAATCTGTTAAAGATAAGGAAACATATCGCTTTAAAGCTGCACTTTTCAATATTTTATCATAACAATTAACTGAAGGCCAAAGTCTAATGTGGGAGTGGATACCAGTGCTACACATCTCTTGATTTTTTGTCATAACTTCTGAGTTTTATCACCGTTCAGCTGATTGTTTCAGTTTTAGAGTCTCCATTATGGTTCAGTCTTTTAGCGGTCATCAACCTTCTGTTAACTAGCTGCACTGAAATAGCCGACAAACAAAGTTGCCAACTATCTGACCAACACAGTGCAGCACTGAGTCTGAGGTTTTTCTCATGAGTTTGCTTACAGAAAAAACAATTGATCATATATAATGTTTTATGTGTTTACGGCTTGTTCTGTGCTCCCACGCAGCAAAAAACAAAACAAAACAGATTGCATGGTTGTATTTGTGCAATGTAAGCCTGGAGAAAATATAGTTAATACAGAAAATATCTTCGAGCTCAACTGAAGCTGACGTTAAAAGTAGAATAGGGGTCTAACACTTTCAAAAAAATCTGAGAGGTAATAATTAGTATTCTTCCAGCTTTCTCTTGAAGCTCCTAATGTATGCAAACCTGAGAATGCACAACCTGTGATTTCATTGTACCGTCACATATTTTGCTAAGATCCAGCTTGCTTTATATAAAAGGTTTCAAAACTCTGGATTACAAAGTATGACTGAGTGTTTAAGCTGCACAGGGTGGCAGCTGACCACTGGTTGATCTGGCAAATTAAGTCAAATCCATTTTTACCTGTACGGCCCACAATCACACAATTCTAATTTGGACTCTTTTTTTCAGTCCGTTCTGCAACAACATCTTCTTTCATTAGACACTTGATCCACACACTGATACAATCCCTCTTTAAAAACGCTTTAAAGGGGGAACGAAATGGAGGAAAAGACACAAATAGATTCACGGAATATACTAATTTGAAGGCATAAACGACAAACACATGTATGAGTTGTAAATATTGCATAATTAACTGAAGTAGAATCTCTTTTTCCTCTGAACCGGATCCTTAAATCTTCCAAATTCTGCTGCTGAAACACTCAACAGCCCAAACGACTCACTTTTAGACTCTAAGTGTTCATAAATACTCTTTACGTTCTGCACTTTAAAATAAAAGACTGTAAGATGTCCAGAATCAAAGATGGAAACACTTTTAGAGACATAAATAGACCACTTGTAGATTTTTTTAAGTGTCAAAACCACGTGATGGGACAAACAGGTTTTGGAATATGGGCCATCAAAACCTGATCGCAGAGCTGGACAAGAAGAGATTCAGACTTGAGCATAAATAAGAGACTGAATGTGAGGAAGAAAAGAGAGCGAGGGAGGCAGAACAAGGACACAGCTGCGACTTAGTTAAAAGATCAGCTGCATGCCATTTCCTGTTGGAGAGGAGATGGAGGACACACACACACACACACACACGCACACACACACACACGCACACACAACTCGAATAACAAAAGACCTGTCATTTACTCCCTTCTTACAGCTGAGGGGCTTTCTTGTTGCCACGGGCACCTAATTATGGACAGATTATCATTTAATGTACAGCACATGACTCATCCTACTCTCACAAATTTGTTTTCACCGGCCAGCAGGAACTTGCTTACTACAATGTGTTGCTGGAATTCAATTGATTGTCTTCGTCTGGTGTTAATGAAGAATCTACTTAGGGGAATAAAACTGTCAAAGCTTTCTAATCCTGCTTTTTGTTTTGACTGATATACACTCCTACTACTCAGTGTCATATTATGCAAATACGGCTGTGCATCATAATAATTGAGCTGAATGTTAAGAGTCATAGACGTAGACTTTTCTGACAATAATAGGGCTCCTAATTAGGTCTCTGCGTGGAAACTGCCGGTTGTTTTGACGGTTAAAGCCTGTTGTTCTGTCAGTCTTGAACCTGAGCTGGCTTTTCTCCTCCTCTCCCTCCCTACTTTCCCCCTACACGTCATTCCCCTCTTTTGCTTTTATGAACAGCAGTGAGCTCTATTAGCCGAAGCTGTGAAGTGAATTCGAGGTGTGGGGAGAAAAAGTGAGAATTGAATGCAGCTCGAGTTGTTTACCATGCTGATGGCCGTGCTATTATATTGATCCGGTGAAATGCCTCTGAAATGCTTTTCCCTCCCTCCCACCTTTCCTTACTCACCTCCCACTGCCATCACATTCTCCTTCAAGCTCTCCTCCATCGGATTTTGACCCCCTTAACATATTTCAACCCGTATGACTCCCCTTCTGTTTTCTGTAGAATATATGATGGACGAGATGGAGAGGATGAGTATCATGGAGGAGCCCATCCGCAAGTGTCCCGTCCCTGCACCTCGAACCTCTGTTCCCTCGCCCTCTGCCTCCCCCTCCCTCCGACACAAGAGTGAGTAAAAACACAAACACACAATGAATGCAACAACTACAATACCAAAGAGTCAAGGCACTTCAAATAGAAATGTGTTGTTTTTTGGGCCAGAATAGTTGGTAAAAAAGTGTCAAAGGTGATGATGGATAACTCATGTTGGACAAAATACATGTTGCTAATTGCTAATTGGTTTCTGAAATAGAAATATTCCTCTTTATCTGATCTCAAGTATTATTTGTCTTTGAAACATGGGTAGACAATGATTTATATACCCAGACATGGAGAGCAGCTCCTTCAGTGGAAAAAAACAGGTACTGCCGCTCTAAACAGCAGTACATTTCCTTGTCCAGCGCTGCCCCCTGTGGTTTGAATACAGTATGACACTGCAACAAGCTGAATTCCTGCTGATCCCCTCTGCTTTCTCACTGACTGTCAGCAGCTACCTTAATTACCTGTGAGACACTTGGAGGGAGTGAGGGAAAGTGATTAGCACAGTTTGCTCAACGTTGAACACGTCAGCAGGACAGAGAGACAGAGGAGGGCTTTGAAGGCATTAGTTCTGTGTGTACACTACTTTTTAGCAATCTGTTGTGTTTGTTTAGGAATCCAAAATCAAACCCTTACATTACAGTACTAAGAACAAGCTTCATACTCTCGTTAAAGATGCTTTGGATGAATCCCTGACTTTCTTCCTTTACTCGCCCCAGATGACGCTGTGACAAGTGAGCTGTCCAAACTGCTCCACGAGATCAAAAAGTGCCGTGACAGGGACTACTCCTTCGAGGAGCTCTGCCACACCATCTCCTCTCACTCCATGGACAGCTTCGGCAGCGGGCGGCTCTCTGACGAGGAGAGGCCAGATCGACCAAACGGCACCCTGACCCGAGTCAGCAAGGTACAGGACAGCTCTTATTTCTTTTACAGAGAATACGTTACATGAGCTACTGCTAGTGAATCAGCTTTATTATTACGTCCTCTGAAGGGGTCTCACATTGTTGTTATTTCAACCTCCTTTATTGACATGGCAGTATACTTTATGTCTTAGGTCCCGTCATTGAGTCCATTGTGGGCAGAAGTTTGCGCAGCTATGTTGTGTTACACTAATGTGTGAGTGTGAGGGGGGTTCTCCTTGAAGGTGTAAGCCTATTGGTCAGAAATAAGGAAGTGCTACATCGTCATTAGAAGGGGAAAAGAACAGTGGAGGGAAGATGATGGATATACTGAGAGAAAAGGTAAAAGAGGGTAAAAATGTTTGAATCAGTGATTTTGGTTTTAATTCTCAACAGCGTTAACGTTGACAAAACAAGTCATACAAACCTTTTTTGAAAACTTCTGTCTGACATTAACAAATACAATTATTCTAAAGCTAATAACAAAAAAGATGACTTGTGAATTTTCAGTTACTATGATCTTTATTTCAGCCAAAGTTGAAGCTCTGCTAACTTATGTTTCTAGAGATTTTTGTGTTATAAGAAATCCTGAAAACCCTCCAGTCTGTAACTCAGCCTATTGAAGTGTCTCCTATTCAGAGAGAAAAAAATGTGCACTTGCTTTAAAATAACTTACTTAAATGTGGATTTGAAATTAGAACTAAATTAGTCAGAGATAGATCTCAGGTCATTTAAGCAACCCTGTAAAAAAACACCAAAGTCTTCAGGTCTGGTAACCTTCCAGCGCACATGAAAACATGGCCGCATTTTATTTCACGTTGTCCAAAAGAAAAGTTGTTTGCCCTCTGCTTATGCTGTGTAATGTGTAACTTTCCCCTGTTGAACTAAAAGACGTCCTGATGAATGTCATATGTTGGTTTCTCTCATGCTTTATGACAATGAGTCCGACGGGAATATTCTTGATCTAAATAAATGCTTGCACTTTGTCCATTTTGCCAACAGAGGGCAGCATCAGATAAACTGATGCCACTGAGCAGGCTTCACTGGTTGACAATTCACTTGTTGCTGATAAAAAAGAAAAGAAAAAACAGCTTCTGTTTGTTGTTGTCTGAATTTGTTAAATAATTATTTGTGCTCAGATATGTGCTCACAGCCTGCAGACACTGTTTTCTTGACCTTTTTTTCTTTTATTTGATGCCTTCTATATGTCAGCCCCTCTCTCTACTCTTTTAGTCACATTCTCAGAAAAAAAACTGATACGACATTATAGATCAGAATCCAGTCTGAGGGTAGAAAATGTAACTTCTATCAGTGTCAGCTGACCACAGAATTGGAGCTGCGGTTTATTTCTTGCTGCCAACACAGCGTGACACAGACGCTCTTAGCCTTTTTCAATCCCGCCGTCGAGGAAGTGAGACCCAGCAGGACACACAGGTCTTCCCATCACATTGACCCCCTACTTGAGTCTGAAGACCACACGCAGAGGGGCAGCTAAAGAAACGTGATTGTCTGTTTCCATTTTCCTTTCCGTTTCTCTCCTCCTTGCTCCCACATGTCACACACCCGCACACACACCTTAAGAGAAGAAATATTCTGACACTGATCAATAGCTCATCATCTTTTTCATATCTGAAGATGAGCTCGATATGAAAGCGAGCAGAGATATGTTTACGTACAGTGCAGCAGGCGTTCACACACACACACACGAATACTCAACACACACACACACACACCTTCACTCACTCAGGCTGTAATTATCTCAATCCATCTTGTCTCCCTCTCTCTCTTTCGCTCCATAAGTACCAATTTGTATTCTATTACAGACATCCAGTGTGTGTGTGTGTGCGCCCGCGGGCTGCTGTGTGTACATGTGGCTGGAGCCATTAGTATGTTACTCCATGTGTCTATCACACATGAATAAAAGATGACAAACCCAACAATGGCACACACACACACACACACACACACACACACACACACACACACACACACACACACACACACACACACACACACACACACACACACACACACAAACACACACATACACACGCACACACACACACACACACACACACACACACACACACACTCACACACAGTCACAGGAAGAATCATGCTGCACACATTACCCTGGTACCCGTCATGTGTAAATCAAGTTATAACATATAATTGTGTGTGTGTGTGTGTGTGTGTGTGTGTGTGTGTGTGTGTGTGTGTGTGTGTGGTATTCAAATGAGCACTTTCCTGTGTGTTCAGTGGGATTAAACCAATATGTGTCTCTGAAACACAATCCTTCTGTTTTCCTGACTCTGTTAATAAGCTCTGCTGATTTAAATACATTATCTCTGAATTTCATCCATTCTCCACAAAAAGACAAAAGCTGCGACTAAAGATTACTTTCAATATTCAATCTGTAAAACTGATTAGTTTCATGACAGTCTAATTATGAAATAGATTAAAATTGCAAATCAAAAAAGGCCATGAGCTCAAGATGAAGAAGACGCTTCAGACTAAACATTTTGACCACCTAACAAACCTTTCCCCAATTTAATATAAACAATGAATCAAAAAATGAAGAGCAGCATTTTTTTACGGTCTTTGTAAAGATGTGTTTGACATGTGCGTTCTTAATGAACTTTTATGACAAATGATGAGACCTCAACTATAAGGCAGTCAAGAAGAACATCTTTAGTCATTTAAAAAATTGGTGAAAAGTGTGATATTTTAATGTTTTGAGTTGGCTTATCTTACAGAAATATTGATTTTAAATTTAAAGACACACATTGATTGTGAGCCTTATCTTGATATACACAGCAGAACTTCCACCAGATACGTGTACATTGCGTGTCTGCTCCGGTCTGTTACGGCTCCGTGCACCCTCGTCCGTCAACACACACAGGCTGCCTGCGTTCTTAGTGCGCAGCGTGGAGAGCACGGACAGCTGGAGGTTACAGTCACATAGACATAGACTGATGCTTTAAGCTGCCAACGTATGGATGCTAACGTCTTCACATGGATCACGTTAACATTCAGCTCTGATCATTCAAAGGAAATACTTGAGATTCAGCTCCCAGTGTGGCCTTTTAGCATGCTAACGTTATCTTATAACACTTCACACTCAGTAAAGCTTACAGCATGATAAACTAATGAAATTGGCTAACTAGTCCATCTAACCCCAGAACATGTCATTCAGAACTATAACTTTTTAGGGCGACAAGTCTTGTTTTGAGGTGCTTCATCTTCTGTTTATCCTCTGCGTGCCCATCAACACCTGTGCTAAACATCATGGCAAATCTCCTGAGTGTTGTAGAGACTCAGCAATAACCAACAAACCAACATTGCCATCCATCGAGCTGAATCACACACACACACACACACACACACACACACACACAAAGAAAATCTAATAATCTGTTTGAACATTAAGTGCTTTTTCTCACTGATTTTTTCATTCCCTATTTTCCTGTAAGTTGAAGCAGAGCTATGATGTCACCAGAGAATCCGGTTCAGATGTGAACGTTGGTTAATTCTTCTGGCAGCAGGAAATCTTTCGCATGTTTGAATGTGTGGTGAGAGAAATCTGGTTGAAAACTTTTAAAAAACTATTTCTGTGTGTTTTTCAACTGCTGTGGAGTCAGTTTAGGTCACTGGATTGATTTGATTGTGGCGTCCTCAAATAATGAACTAAGCCAATCTGTAAAATGTAGTTAAGTAAAAGAAATTCCCTGAACAGCAATGTCCTTCTTTAAGTGCATTGAACTCTGGCTGATATCTGTTTTCTACTGCAATGAAAGGAAATACAGTATCAGCCTATTGTTCATTCATACAGTGCAGGATGTGTGTGTGTGTACGTGTGTGCGCATGTGTGTGTGAGCACTGCAGTCTGTTTTGCATCTATCAATATTCCAGAGTTGATGTCGGCCTTGTGCAATCTGGAGCGATTGGTGACCTTTTGATTTCAGCCTCATTTTCTGCCTCTATCTCCAGTTTCACTGATGCCCTTTGGCTCCTACCGTCTGTCCTTTGCTCCCTCTGAATCTCCTCTCTGTTTAATTTCTCAACATGTTTTTCTTTTTCCAGCACTTTCTCTCTCACTCTGTCTTTAAAATGTCCTCAAATTAAACCTCTTGTCTCTGTATCTCCTTTGTTTGCTCTCTCTTCCCTCCTCATCCTCCCTCTCTTCTACTGCTGGTTTAAAAAAAGAACTTCAAATCAGACACTGCAGTGGTATCTCTCTCTCTCTCTCTCTCTCTCTCTCTCTCTCTCTCTTTCTTTGTAATCTGCTGCATCATATGGTCTACCGGGACATCAGGTGGGCTGCGCCCGCCCTCTGACACCTCGTGTCACAGAGCTCGTACACACACCTGCCTCCTGGGAGCCAAAGTGCCCCAGGAAAGGACACTGTGTGCTTGTGTGTTTGTGTTGAAGTACGTAGTTGTGCCCTTCCTGTAACTCATTGTGGCATCCAGATGAGTAACGCTGCCACATGTTTCAAGAACAGTTTCATTTGGGACTTAGCTGTCCTCTAATAAAACCAAACCTCAGTGGTAATTTAATGACTATAAGCTGTTTTTTGGCTGCATGAATGTTTTTTTGTTGTTCTCTGACTCTAATTATACATATTCATGAAAGTGCTGCATCTGAATCTCAGGAGATACGAGCCCAAAAACACAACACTGACATGACATCTCCGCATAAAGTTGATTAAAGAAAATATGATAGCATACAGTTGCTCCTTAAGTCTGACATGGCGCTACATTAGCATTCATTTTGAGTCATGTTTGTTTCCACCTGATGAATCTAAGCCCAGCGTTACTTCTTATCTGTGCTCAACTGGAAGCTAAATTTGCCTGTTTTTTGCAGAGACCGACCCCGCCTCTCGCCGCGGCCCTGGAGGAGGATGAGGCAGACAAAAGTTGCGGCCCCACGGGATTCTGGGAGGCCCTGACACCCTGCAACGGCTGCCGCAACCTGGGCTTCTCCAGCCTATCACAGGTACACAAACACTCACACACACACACACACACACACACATACACACACCACATATATACAGTAAATACACAGTCTAAATTCTGTGAACATGCTGGACCACTCGCACATAAATTACATATTTTCATTGCCAATTTACATGATATTGCATGTACAGTATGCACTTAATGGAACACACTCATCAAATCAATCCATTATCACCATAGGGGTTTGTCACATGCTGTGGAATAATGCATCACACACACACACTAACACTGCTTCACTACAGTAAAATTACAGACTTGAGATATTACCATTGTTCTTAATGAACTTTCACTGGTTACCGTGGTAACGCTTTGACTGAGTCGTCACCAGAGAGACCAGCTCTCCTGACAGCTCTGCATACTTCGCTCTGTATCCGTCTCGTTCTTTCTCTTTGCTTATTCTGTTTTTTTTTTCATCATCATATTCTCTGTCTATACTCAGAAAGAATCTCCTTATCTTTCCACTTCTGAAGCTTTGTCCTTTGTTGAGAACCACTTGGTTTATGAACCCTGAACGAAAATAATTCAACTGAAATATCTGATACACAGAGATCACATAAAGGATAATCATCCCTGTGGGGGAAATATTAATACAGCAGCAGAAAGCAGAGGAGGAACACACAGTGGAATAAAAAGGTGACATCATTTTTTTTCTGTCAGAAACACTTGTGATACAGTTTAATGCAAAACAACATATATAGAGTTATACTGCATTACAGGTAGAACATTTGTTAGCCTGTAGGGATAATGATGGCTCTTCCTCCTTCCACTGAATTCATTCAAAACAGACACACAGACTGAACTGTTTACCTAATATATTCTATTTCCAGGAACTATGAATACAAATGCTTAAATTTGACGCAACAGATTTGTGCATTCCCATATAAAAGAGAGATACATTCACCCTTCAACATATTTAAAGGATCGAGATGTAATACTGACACCTGGCGTTTAAATTAGGTACTGCAGTCCAAATTCAAAACATTGGCGAGAGCTGCCTCCCCCTGCCCCCTCCTCCCCTAGGATCATGGCTCACGCTGGTTGCCATGTTCCACACACTGAAGCTCCAGTGTTTGGCCAGCTCTGCTTTGATCTTGAAACCTTTCTGCTTTCCAACCTCCATTTTTCAAAAAGCATCTCCAATATTTACCATGGCTGCGACACCCGTTGGTTTGGTAACACAGAGGGTCCATAAAGTGTGTTTTTCAAAAGCAGAGTCTGAAGTTCCATTCAACAGATCCAAAGGGGAATAAAAGCCGCTGTAATACTGGAATTGTTTGATTTCACAGACTATTACTTCAATCAAACAGCTCTGAAGCAACTCAACAGTTATAACAGAAGCAAAAGAACAACACAACAGTTTTTCTTTCATATTTGCCTCAAGGACAAAAAGACAATTCTTATCAGAGAAAACTTTGTCCCAGTCAATCTAGAACTTTCTACTTTCATGCTCCACTAAACATACTGACTGATAAAGTTTGATGCTTGTAGCTCCTCTCATACTTTTCAATGAATGTGTGCAAAATATCCTTTTGTACCTTTCAAACATCAGGGAAAGTATGCACAATCCAAGCTCTCCTCTGCTGCCTAGAATACCTGTTCCACCTTCCCTCCTTCCTTCCTTCTTTCCTTCTCCTTACCCCCCAAGCTCTCCATGCTGTGTATAAAAGTGTGGTTAATTGTGTGCAGTTGAGAACGCTTAGCAGCGAGTTGCTTGCTGGCTCACCCCGCAGGACATCTGACATTTACAACACAACGACCCTGTGTGTTATACACTGGCAGCCTGCCTGCCTGACTGGCATGCTGCCTGGAGATGTTTGCACCTGGATGTGTGTGCGTGTGTAAGTGTGTGTTTGTGTTACACTAATGTGTTGGTGCAAAAGAAAAAAGGACCTTTGTGCATGTTGGCGTCAATGTGAACATGCGGGTATACAGAGCATATTGTTAGTTTGTGTGTTCAAATGTGTCTGAATTTAGCGTGGCACCATTTTGAATGAGCGTGGGAGGGTTGTGTGTGTGGGAGGATAAAAGAAGGATGATATAGAGAGAATGAGGAAAGAGAGATTGAGTTGTTATTACATAATTAACTTAGCACCATGCTAATTAGCTCAGCATCATTGAGAATAAACAGAGTCAACATAAAGAGAGACGCCGGTTCGTCTCATTTGAGGATGAACAAACAAAGTGAAACTCTTTTTCTCCAAACATTTTCATCTTTTCTCATCATGAGATCCCACATTAGAACAACAACTTGTTTTAGATTAGCCAGGAAAACAGTGTCAAATGTTTACGTTTGTGTATGCGTGCATTTATGACGCGTGCATGCGCCATACGCGCTGCATAAGGAAGCTTCCCTTGTTGTGGATTTCTTTGCCAGTCACACGTTTCCTCCCACAGTTGCCATGTGCACGCCAACTGATGCCCGGTTGTGCGTGTGGAGGAGGTTTCCTCTCTGACGTCGACTTTAACAACGCAGTTCATACCTCACGTGCACAGAGGTTGAAGCAAAATATAGAGAATAAAAAGAGAGAAATATAATGAACGACTGCGAGGAAAGTATTCAGATAGAGAGGTTCTGCAGGGTTGCCAGGCAACCTAGAAATTCATGTGGTATCAGGCGTGGGATGACCACCTTTTACAAGTCACAGGTGCATCAGTGAGTCAGTGCATAGACACGTTCACATACACGTCAGGGCTTCACGTGCTTCATTCCTCTCTCTTCTCCACTTATCCTTCTCCCTTCCTGTTTTTCCTACTCCATCTCTCTTTTTTCCTCAGACTTCCTCATTCGATATTCTCATTCTGCTTTTTTTCTCCCTCTCCTCAGTGGCTGCTGACCTTTAATGTTTTCAGCTGAGGGAGTTTAAAGGAGTTGAGGTGGGCTGAGGCCGTGTCTGTGTCTGTGCCCTGGTGCAGGTTAAGATCAGAAACCCAGGAGGGCTCTTGAAGATGTTAGGGGACTTCAAAGGGAGGTATTTCTGAGAGGACGGGGATTGTGTGGAGAGTTTTATAAGGCTTTGATGAAAAGACTTTGTGTGCTCTGTAGGTGAGCTGCTCTAAAAAAGTGCAGTGTACAATTTAGGAGTTTTCAAAGTGAAAAACTTTTTGTGTTCAAAATTCTTAATTTGAATAATTCAATGTCCACCTCTGACCCTGTCAGTGTCACCGGTTCACCAGTTTTCCTTCCTTGTTGGACAGCTTCAGCACCCTAACTGGTCTGCAGCTTTGCAACCCCAAACACAACAAACTGCGATGCACTCTGAGAACAAGCAATATTTTTTTTCTGCAATTTGAGCTCCAACAGCTCTTCTGTTGGATCAAACAACCACTGGACAGCCTTCGCTCCCCACACACATCAGGCCCACCCATTAACCTGTCGCTGATTCACCTATTTTCCTTCCTTAGGGGTAACTGACCACTGTAGACCGGGGACACCCCCCATAAGAGCTGCAGTTCTTGAGATGGTCTGACCCTGTCGTCTAATCATCACAATTTAGCCCTTGTTAAAGTCACTCCCAGCTAACCTTGGCCTCAATTACTCTGTTGTGTAGATATGCCCTGGACAACATCAGGTAGATCAGACCTGTCAGGTGTGTCTGAGCGGAATTGAAACTATTTGTTAACACGTATTGATGTTGTTTCCTCCTTTCTGGTTCCTTACTAGTGTCGTTCGTACTCTCAGATGTACGTTGCTTTAGATAAAGCTTTCTGAGTTTCTGCATAAATGTCACATAAACTGTATATATGGTGGAGTTTTAGTGCTTATTCAACCTACAATATCTCTGTAAAAAAAGAAGTGCTTTTGGGAGCCACAACACGCTGCAGACTATTTATTTACTACCCCCCAAAACAAATGTATTTCAGAAACAAGAGCAGATCATCTTCATGCTGTGCCGTTTGCACATCAGCAAGGTGTGTGTCTGTGTGTGTGTATTCAAGGTTGCTGTGGTGATGGGAGCGGTAAGCATCCTCTAAAACAATTCTTCCCATCAGGATTGAGATATAAAAAGCCGAGAAGCCATAAAAGTAATAAATAGGAAGTCATTTTTAGCACTCTGAGCTGCCACTAAAAGTACCGCCTGATCTTTGAAGAACGAGGAAAACTCATTCAGCGAAACAAGTGGGACACAGAGTGCCCAGCTCATATCTTCTATTTTACGTTCTTTTTTTCTAAAGCATCAAAGAAAAAAAATCTTATCTTATTTGCTGAAACTGAGTTATGGAAACGCAATTTGTTGAGCAAATGTCTGTACTTGAAGTGTGTTTTATGACTTTCCAGCTGATCTGAAGCATTCACTCAGATACAGATGAATGTCTGAACGCATGAAATAAAACCATGTGTATCTTTGTTTTAGCCCGTCTGGTCTTTTGAAGAGAACCTGGGCATCTTTTTGCCGTGTTATTTTTTACTGCATAAAGTATATGGATGGAAACTTAATGCTTAAAAAATGTTAACTTTGTAAAAAAAACGATTTGAAAAGTAGAACAAAGATGGATGAACAAACGGCATGTTTCAGGACCAGTGACCATTCTAAAGTCCGTTGGGGCCCAAGGCAAAAATCAGTTTAGGGGGCCTTCCAACCAGGCTTCAGCAGGGCAATGAAAGTAAATGCTGTCAGATGGGGCCCCCTTAGGGAGGTTTCCTACTGTCAATGCAAAATTTGCAACATTATGGGTCGCTGATTTAGTTTAAAATGTGTCAGCCCTCTGGGGCCCCCCCTACTTGTCTGGGGCCCCAAGCAGTTTCCTGCCTTGCCTGTTGACAAGTAGCGCCTCTGTTCATGACTATGACAAATTAGAAGTTGGATCAGAACAGGACAGGACAGAAACAGTGTCTGTCAGTGGCAGATATAAGCATTGTAAAATAGTGTTTGTTCCAGCATGTACATGAGGAAATGTGCAAAGAATTAAGAATAAATAAAGGGTCATTAAACTGTACTTGTTATTTGTACAACATGAGTAAGTTTTGTACATCTAGTGCTTCCATGCAGCACACTCGTACCCGAGCAGCCTCTTGGGGTGGTTCCTCCCCAGACTTCTCAAGCGCTCAGTTCAACACAGTAAAACTTTGGTCACACAGCAGCAGCTCTCTGTCAGCAGCATCTCGCTCTGGCTGCTGGCCGTGTCTGTGGGATTAAGCGTGGAGCCAGGAGGAGCCGCAGCGTGAGTTCTGCTCCATACAGCAGCAGTCACAGGGAATTTGAAGGGGGTTATTTTCTGAGGAGACACTGCCGCTGTCCCATTGGTGGCTCAGCTAGCTGATTTCTGTGGGATTAGCCAGCCATGGAGTGAAATCCAATTCTGCAAGGCGATCCCCTGTCCAAGCTGCACTTCTCTCGCTCTATTTCACTCTTTGCCATCGCACTCTTTCTCTAGCTCACCTTTTTGGACAACGTATTTCTCATCTCTTTTTGAACCTCTTTACTGCTCCCTTTTTTAGTCCTAAACATTTCTAAAAGTGTTCTTATTCCTATTCAACTCATCTAAGGGAAATAAAACTGGCCTCCCTGTGTCCAGAGTGTCAAATACACCTTCTAACATCCTCGCTAGATTACAGTTACAGCCAGCTAAGCTAAGCAGAGGTATTCCAGATGTCCCTGGATGACCTTTGGCAGAGGGCATCAACTCCAGGAAACGAGAGAGTCCTGCCTCACCTTCCTTCCCTCCTTTTTTAGTATAGTGCTTGGGTTGGATCTAGTTTGTACCCCTCCACCTCCAACACCAGCTGCAGTTCCCTCCTCACCAGAGACATGATGTGTCCTGTCCCTTAATTCAGTTTACAATGCAGAGGCCAGCAATCCTAGGTCTCTGCCTGAAATAATGTAGAAGACGACAGGAGAGTTCATGTGTGAGAGGGGCTACAGAGGATATTCAAAGTGCTTTACATACACGGATAACGGTGCAGTGATACTAAGGGTTGCATGTTGGATGAAGTGACCGGATAGAGTGGCTTTTGCCATATTGAGTCTTGAGTCTATGGTCACAACACATCAGCTGAAGGAGCTCAACAGGAGTCTTGGGCGGACAGATTAGTCGTTGATTCTCAAGAAAACAAATCCAGTTTTTGCTTTCTGTGTCTCAGCAGCTCCGTTCTATCACGACTGGATGGCCCTCTCTGTCCCTCCCTCACTGAGGGCCTCAGAGGGGCCATTGTCCTGTCTGCTGTCCACCCCTCCCTTTTCTCTTCTAATCGAATAGCATCCATGAGGAAATTCCAGCAAATTATAGCCTCCATTCATATCTGATGGCCTATGAACTCAAGAGTGCAGAGAATGAGGCAGCGGCTTGGTACAGTAGAGGGTTAAGCCGAGACAGAGAGAGGAAGAGCGAGTCACAGGATTTAAGAGTTTAGGATCCCTCGGACGTGACTGAAGCAACGGCACATTTCCTATTTGGGTTATCAGCCCGGCACACACGCAAACACAAACCGTATAGAATATAAGCATTTGTGCACACACACACACACACACACACACAGATGTATGCACATAAGCTCTCACATGATCACACACTGCGAGCGAAGAAACACCACACAGATATAATCACACACCATAACATACAATCCTTTGGTCACAAGTGCAGCCGGCGTCACACACACACACCCTGAAAGGTTTAATCTGGCCTCCGCAGTCGGACTGGAGCTGCATACGACCTGCTAATTAGTGGCCGGAGGAGGCCTCTGTTTGTCTGCTCGCTTCCTGCTCGGCTCAGACACAAGTTTCTCTGTTTCCTATCTCTGCTTCTCGATAGAGAGGGAGGGAGACCGGGTGGAGGGAGGGAAATGAATGAAGACGGAGTGTGTTTGTTTGTTGGGAGAACGGCTCAGATGCAACCCCAGGAAGCTTTTTTTCGGCCACTTTATAAAGCCGTCTGACTCCTTCAAAGGCCGCGGGAAGAAGAGCAAGATTCATCAAAATATCAGGTAGCGCAAACCTGCCGTGACACCGCAGGATTTATTTCTTCTCTGTTTGCTCCCTGGCTTCGTGAAGTGACTGGAGGTTAAGTGATTATTTTTGGGCTCGTTCTGTCCTATTCAAGATTGAGTAGCAAAGTTTTCACAAATTTGAACCTTGTTGCTTGCTTCAGTTTGCCATTTTTTTCCTCTTCTTACGAGGAAACATTTTGCCTGAACTTTACGCACATTTTCTCAGTGCCTTTCCCATGCTTGTGTGTCTTAGAAAGTCCCTGCACTCCCACTTCCTCTGCTTCCTCTTCCTCAGTACTAAACTCATTTGGCTCTTCCCGCTCTGTCTCGTGCTCGTCTCCTCTGGATTCCCTGTCACAAACTCCAGAGTAAGTCGGATCCTGGTGTCCTTTGATCCACCTGTGTTTTTTTTTTCTCCCTTCACGTATCTCTCTCTCTGTCTCTCTGTCTTTGTGACGGCTTTTGTTACCTCCTGTCAGCTCAAGCTTCTCTTTTTCTCCCTCTGTTTCCTGCTAAAATGATGGGATGGAAGCTGGAGATTTGAAGGAAGGAATAAGGAGAGAGATGATATACATGTAGAAGTAAAAAATAGAGAGGGAAATAAGAGGCAAGAGTAGGGATAAAGGGTCGGGAAGAACCAGCAGAGCACATAAATGGGGAATGAGAAATTAAATGAAAGTACACATTAAGGCTGCTTCCTCATATCTCTGCCCTTTTAACAATCATTCCCCACTATTCATTCTCCCTGTAGACACTACAGATATCTTTTTCCTGAGCTGTTCTTGTCTTCGAGTCCTCGGAGTGCTTTCTTCTCTCCTTCTATTAATGATGCTACTGTACCTGTGGCGTTTTAGATTCCTCTCTTCCGAATGTCATTGTTAATTCATGTCGACAACTTGGTAATTACTGTTAACACTGGAGCCTCATTCTCTCCGCTCTCTTTCATCAGAAACATCAGATGCTTTATATTCAAATCAGGACTGCATTTCATCATTTATCCTGCCACCCCTATAGTCGGAAAAAAAAAACACTCTTTGACTCGTCCCTGTATCCATTTGAATCTGCTTTTACTCAAAGCAATTTTGAAACTTTATCTTGATTTTTCTGCACCCTCTTCCAGCTGCATGCAATGGAGCAATCTGATGCATTTCCTGCCAGTCACAAATACAGTACGTCAACATCCGTACAAGCAACTCGATTACTCGGAGAACTCCGAGTATGCAGGAAATTGGACAGCAGATTGACTTAAAATCTTGGTTAACATGCAGCTACTTTGAGGGCTACTTTTTGATTGTGTACTCTATGAAACTACTATTTGATGTTTGATAGAAACCCTGTGTCTTTTTATATACAACTTATTCGCAACAGCACACACATTCTCTAAAGTATAGCCCAAAGAATGAAGTTTTCTAAAAGCTGCAACCTCAGATGTTGAAAATGAAGCTGATGGCTGGCTTAAAAAGACCAAGGAATCCCCAGTAAGTCTGTTTTAAAAATGCCCCTTTTTAAAGCAGAAACAAACATGTTTATAGCCTGGTACAAAAAGCGGTTTTGGGCTATGTGGCTAATTTCTTTGTTGGTAAAAACTACACAGTGGGGAATGTTTATCAGGCATCTGTTTTGATTGTATCAAGGCTAATAGTTACTCATAACTTTGCATCATTTGGGGGAAACACTTAGTTATCTGACAGGTGGGCATGTTGTAACTGTCGGCCCGCCTCAGCTCCATCTCTATTTCTGTTTCTAGATAGATTGTAAAGTAAGATGGAGATAGCATTTCCAATACGGCGAATGTCAACATTGGGCTTCAAAATGCTGAGACTACGTGCATGTTTGACATACAGAAGTTAACATATATATTTTGGGTAGGGAAAGATTGTGTTACCAGCCATAACTTTGGCAAGTGCAAGATGACTTGAACTGCGAGAGGACGTGTTTATTCGAGCAGCATTAAGCCCAAAGCATGATGTTCATAACCTCAGATGACTTAGTGTCGCACAAACATAACCATCTGCAATACTCTGGAGGCCGACCCTTGTCTTCAAGGTCCTATGGTCAATAACAATCCTTACTTCCCTGCCTTCACATACTGCTTTATGCACATGCGTTCCTGCATAAGGCTGATTCAAAAGCCAGTCGTATGTACAAGAAACATGAAAAATCTGCCTGCGAATCAGGTTTTTCCCTTCCCCTTACTCCAGTTAATGGTGTGTAAGAAATCAGGTCACAGCAGAGACTGTAAATAAGCTCCCTGAACATGTAAACACAGTGTACCAGTTGCAGTTTTCTGCTCCGTCTACAATACTAAATATGGTAAAGACTTCAAATGAGTGCGAGGCTGATTAATTGGCCCTTTAATCAGAGCTGTCAGATGAGTTTATGTTTCAGAGTAGAGTTTTTCGCGGCCCTGAAAGGAGCAGCTTCATCAGCGCGCTCTCAGCTCTCCGTTTTTCACTGACAGTGAAGTGTGCAGCTAACCATGCTGTCACGTCAAATCAGTGTCAGCTGAGACCGTGCCACCTGCAGAGTGAAGACATACAAGATTGACCAGCTCTCCATTAGCTGGTAATGGCGGCCTAATTGAGTGCTAATGGATAAAAAAAAAGGAAGGAGGGGGGAAGAGAAAGGAGGGGTTTAGTTTTTTAGAGATGTTTTGGTAAAGTGCAGTGTGCAGAAAAAAAAGTCTCAGATCGAGCGTAGAGGTTTGTAAGTGAGAGAAATCATCATGGGACTGATTGCTCTGTCAGCCGGCATGATTAATGCTTGTTGAGTGTGCACGGTGCATGATTGATGGCCTGGTGCAGTCTGGGTAATGTAGTAGCAGACGATGACAGAAAGAGTAATGGCTGTTGAACGAGGAGAGGAGAAGGCGACGGAAGAAAAGAGAGTTGTTGAGAGCTGTTCAGAAGAAGAGTAAGCCCCACCCACAAGTTATCGCCATGGTGACACATTAACCACTGATCCCATTAGAGAGGGTATAACCATGGGAGTGTTGCGTTATGGGAAATATTCAGACCTCCAGAGGCTGCAAAGAAATGTTTTAGTCTGTTTGGGTGAAATGATGCTCAGCCTTGTAACCTTTTCCCCCGCTTCACATCACTCACTCTTGTTTTTCATTCTTTCTGGGCACACAGCTGCTGCAGAGATAAGGGACCTTTTGGTTCCTTTGGGGCTCTACCTTTTCACTAACGCTGCAACAAAGTGCAATCTCAAATTCTCCTCAAACACCTACAGAGAACACTGTAATATAAAGGTCCCAAAGAAGCATTTCCCTCACGTGTTACTCTGAAGAGTTTTCTTGTAAAATGCTGCATGTCTCACTGACGGATTTCACTTAGTATGCAAATTACAATTAAGACACTTGGCAGAAGGTCTGATCACAGAGACTTATTAAAAAGCTTCACAAACAAATAGTGCAACAACATTAATTAAGAGAGTAAAGGAAGAGCATACTCCCTATTTACATTCCTATAACGTACGGTAGACAATATAATAAGTGGTGCATGTTGGGATGAAGTCTTTGTGAGCACTGGATAGGAGAGCAGTGAAATGTTTTCATAAAAAATGGTCTATATCGAGATTGAGAAATGTGGGACTATCTCCAATTTACTCATTTCGAGAGCAAAAGAGAGGCTGGAAAAGTCCAGAGAAATGAAGAGTGGACTAAAATACACAGCACCGGTCTGTAGATTTATTGACCTCGACCTGTTTGGACTTGCTGCAGTGTTCGATCCCACTGAGGTTGTAGATACCAAATCTGCAGGATCTAGAGCTGTTTTGTACCACTGAGTGAGAAGTGAAAAAGTGAATATTACAGATTCAAGTACAAAGAGATACAAAGAGACTTAGATTATTAGGGTTCCCTCTTGAGGCAGAGCCAAGCGGCAACCTCCGGTGATGGAATCAATACGAACGGGCAAAACTGACCTGAGAAAGACAATATGTGTACTGACGATGTATCCAAGAATAATTTACATGACGTTTTATATCACAGCAGCACATACAGCAACAGAACGGCAGCTTTCAGTAGCAGCTAGCGCTAGCTTATGCAGCGCTCTGTGACGTAACATCCGGACAACAACATGGAGTCACTTGAAGAAGAACAGGACCCCTTTGGTGAAAATCAAGTTTTTAACTTTGTTATCATGTCCATTTGGTGAGTTTTGGTTTTAGTATTATTGAGGCCACATGCAAAGACCTAAATGAGCCCTTTCCCAAATTTTGCTTAAAGCAATCATAGCATGTGAGACAAAACACATTATCAGCAGACCAAGCCACAGCGCTACAAGACAGACCATAGTGTGAAGTAAGAATAAACATAGACATACTTCTTACAGTAGAAGAGTAACAACATAATTCAATCTCCTGGGGGAATTCTGTTTGATAATCGACCTCTATTAAGATGCTATTTAATGCACTTCAGATCTGCATACAAGAGAAGAAGAGAAGTTAACATCCCATACATCCTCACATAATATGCAAATTAAAGTCAACTGAAAACGTCACGATTCTGGAGCTGCTCAGCCAAGGTGACACGATAGTCGCTGTTTTGACTTTGAACTCTGTCGCTGTTCTTTTCTGTTTGCAGGAATTTGTTGCTTTGTCTCTCAGAAGTTGTTTTGCCCCCATTTGAAAATTCTTTCCCACCATGTGATAAAAGCCTGAAGCTATCTCACCATCAAAGGATGGATTCGAACAACACCTCTTTCATCAGTTAGGGAATCAACACACTGAAATAAAGCCACTTCATCTCATACTTTAAGCTTCTAGTTTACAAACAGACCTGAAAGTATCACAGGGTTTTTTTTTTCTTCTTCAGTTTAGACGTTTAATTTAGCAGCACATTTGTCAAATAAAGCCCGTAAATCTTCAAATGAAGAACTCATTTTCCCAATTGCAACAATTTCACTGGAGTATAGTGTTCCGCAAAGAAAGTTGGACACGTGACAGCAAGAAAGTCAACACAAGATTGCTCCGTCTTATCCTAAATCTTTGCCAGTCTTGACAATTTTATAGCAGACGGATGCAAAATACTTAAGACTGCTTTTTTTTTCTTTGGTGCTGTAAAAAAAGCTTCAGCTAAATCACGTTGATCACAGTTATCAAAGAGAACAAAACCCCCCCAAAGTCCTGAAGGGACCCTGAAGTGACTGGACGATAAACTCTTAAAGAATAAAAAGACGGAAGAATAGTGTCAATGTTTTCCAAGTTTATTTGTTTCAGTGTTTACTTTGAACATCGGCCCAAATCTTTCTTGATAATCCGGCTGTGCGATGGAGGTCGAACTTGAGTGTAGCCTTGAGCTGAACTGAGAGATTACTGAGTGGATGCTGAGCTGTTTTAAAAAGGAAAAAAGGTTGTTATGATGCACCTGAAGCAAAGGTGAACTCAAAGATTGGAGGTCTTTGGCCCTGGAGGACGGTGTTTACCAAACAGATAGACACCCACATAAAAGATCTTTTTCCCTCTCTTTTAGTTCTTAGAAGTGTGCGCTCACAGTCTTTCATACTTCACATTAGAATATCAAAATAACCTTGTCTTTGCTCCAGCACTCTGAATGTGGACTGAGTTAAAGGGCTTTGCTTTCCAAACATGATTAATTTCCATAATGCATCATTTATGGGTCTCTTGGACTGGATAATAGGCCAGCATGGCTGCAGTCCTTATTTAATAATGTAATTAGTGTTATGTTTGTGTTTAGCTTATTGAATGTAACACTGCTGCTACTTCTCGTTGGTGTCACTCCAGTCTAGCATTTATGATTTGGCCCCCTACATTGTGCACAATAATAATTCATTTGGACTGTTTAACAAATGACCCTCTAATTTGTCTGTTTCTCTTTCTGTCCTTCTCCCCAGAATTCAAAGCACTCGGCAGAGATCGTCACCTCCCCGTCTCTGGATGTTTTCCTGCCAGAGGACGAGGAAAACCCGTACGAGTCCGTGACCACAGCCGTCACACGCAAACCCTGCTCGCTCGATATCAACCACCGGCTCAACGCCGCCTGCCCTCGCAATGGTAGGAGAAAAACAGACAACTACGCTTTTGTTTTCAAGCGTCAGGTTCAGTTCTTAATAGGAGGCACTGCAACCCTGATCCATTAGGAAAAAAAACACCTTTCTCATGGTAATGATTTAGGTAACAGTGCATAGTTTGTTAGATCTTCGTTATGCAACCAGAAACCTGATATGTCATATTTAAATCACAGATTGAAGTATCTCTTTTGCTGGGGGCGCCAGTAGCGTAGTGGCTAGTGTGCTAAATTGATGTTTAGTCAGACTGGTGACCAAAGAAGTCAACACCACAACAACAAGTGTTAAACATGCTGTTAAAAAGTGTTAGGCTCATGATCATCACTGCTAGTGCTTTCACTTTCTGTTCTCTGTTTTCTACCTCTTACAGTGTCTCCCCCTTTTTTTTAACATTATTTTGGTTCCTTTGAAATTGAGTAAACATTGGAGCATATGGTGCCCTCCATTGAGTTCATGTTGACTGTGTTCACAAGCAGGAATCCATATGATCATCCCTTATTGTGTTCATCACGACTTGAACCACCTGAGCGGCGAACATATTGTCCGTCCAAAGTTATCACAAGTTTTGTAGCAATATGCTAGTGTGGAAACATGTGGGTGAAAGTGAGAGCAGAATATTTTCGGAAACATACATTGTTGAATTCATGCCTATAGTGTAGAAATAAAATCTCTGGCAGGTTTGTATTCTGCTCTTTAACTCTGCTTTTAGGCTGTTTAAGGCTACATTAGCTGCTACCTGAATGTAGACAGTCAAGTTGCCTTCATATTATTTTTATCTGAACAAAACATGACATTCCAGAAGAACCAGGGAAAGTGTTTTTCAACCCACTTCTTCCCCTCTTCCCAAAAAAAAGTCACTTTAGCCACGGCATCCAAACCCCCCTTAAGACCTTTTTCTATCAGGTTAGGATTTTGTGCGAGTTTTCAGGTGATTCTGTTTTCTGTGTCTCATCACTTGTTCGGTCTGCTGCGTTTTTCCTTCGACACCCACGACAATAAACACCCACAACGTGCTCTTCCCTTTTCACTCAGCTCCCATAGCCGTGCTACACACTGCACGTTGTCAGGGCAACTGCATCACTGGCTGGTGAGTCACCTGTATGTTGCCATAGAAACTGTCTTGCTAGTGACACTCCACCACCGACAACCCCAACAGAAGCGAAGAGAGGCTACTGTTGAGGCATGTTTTGTGTGTGCGTTCACACGTCTCGTCCCACATTTGGCTGTTACATCTCTTCTGTGATTGGCTGAAGGACACAGGAGAGATGAACTGTCAATTCAGTGGAGGTAATATGCGTGTGTGTGTGTGAAATGGGAGGTTTCCTGTCTTATATCAAAGTGTCTTTTGGAGGAAAATTGCTCGACTGACGTAAGTGAGCAGTGTGGGAGTTCTGTTTGTTCTGAGTTCTTTAAACCCTGTTACCTGGCCAAATGAGAGCGAGACATAATGAACGAATGTGGAGAAGAGTGAGCAAGATGTCAACACACAATGTGGGAGAGTAAAAGAGACTGCAGAAGTCAGAAAAGACAAAAGTTGGGGAGAACCATATACTGTATATATATATATGAATCTGCAGAATATGTAGGAATTGAAAACTGCTGTGCAGGCAGAAGAAACTGTGTTAATGTAGAAATGTCGTGAAAAAAAAAAAGGTGTGAAAAAGTCTGGGACAGCGAGCAGGCGGATTGCACATCCAGTCGACAGAGTTGGAGGGTCATCTCGGGCTAAGCTGCCAACATGACTGTGAATCTGTGACGCAGCAGGAGGGAAAATCCTGGATTTCTGCTTTGAGTCCAGTCGCATGTTGAGCTAATTGGACATGGGTGTGAGGAAGGATATGATGATGAGCAGAAGAGGAAAAGAGACTAGCAGAGAGAGAGAGAAAGAGAGAGAGACTTGGTGCATTACACTGCAAAAAATGATCTTTTTAGATGTGACAGCTAGTTTTTTAGGGAATCTTCAAAATCTCCCTCTTGGTATATGCAAATTGGATGAGATAAACCCTTTTTTTCCTAATGCAATCCAACCTCTTTTAATATCTTGTTTGATGATCTGATGCTATCCTCTTCTGTATGTTCAAAATGAACTGAAGTTAGTCTTTGGATGTTGCAGTAAAAGCTATAGTCACCACATGACTGAAATCCGAAAAGCAATAGTTTCATCCTGAATTGTCTAACAATTGAAAATAAGACCTTAAAGTAACATAAACAAGCTTTCTGAGGAGAAGTGTGATTTGTGTACTTTGGTCTTGTTGGCTTTAGTTTAAAGGTGCTAAAATGTTAAAATTGTCCGTCAACACTTCTCTGTGTGGAGTGTTGTTTCACACTGGCCGTCTCCATGTAATAGTTCATCAATGTGTTATGTAACATTTGACTTCAGCTCTTGTTGTCCCTGTTACCATGATCTTGAGTTTTCATGTAGCCCTGCAGAATATTCAAGTAAATATACTGCTGCTTTCATGACTTCAAAGGCATACATTGATTACATAATTCACATTGGAGATTGTTTTTTTGTGTGCATATTGAAAAGGTATTGGTTAAATAAGCTGCAAAACAATATTTAAAGGAGCAGTATGTAACTCTGACACCTAGTGTTTAAAATGAATACTGCAGTCCAAATTCTCCAAATTTGGAGAGAGCTGTCTCCCCCCCGCCCCCTCCTCCTTAGAGTCGATGTGCACGCAGGTTGCCATGTCGTGGACACTAAAGCTTCAATGTCTATCCAGCTCTGAATCGGTGTTCAAACCTTTCTGCGTTCTAACCTCTCCCTATTTTTTAAAAGCATCTCCAATATTGATCCTAGTTTGACCACGTTTCTGCTCGTGGAGCTTATTACAAAAAGCCAAAGCTTTTCAGGGCTAGAATCAGTTATATCTGAACTAGTTCGCTTGTCCGCTTACATCTCTGAAACACCTGTTGGTTTGCCTGTCAAACTGAGGGGCGTCCAAAACGGCTGTGTGAGGGTGTCCTAAAGCCGCCTACCTCCTCTGGTCCAAACAAATACAAACTATTTCGGACCGGAATCAAAACCTGAAGGAGGACACACTGGCTGCTGCGATGTTGTTAGTATACACAGCATGTTACCTTAATGTCTGATGATATAGTAAGCTCATTTTATGACTTAATTCAGTAGATATCTTACATATTGCTACTTTAAAAGTTATATAGGGTTTTGTTTCACAAGATAAGGTGAACAAAGTAGTAAAAAAAAAGATAGAAAAAGGACCTTTTGTTGATATTAAGTAACCTGTGGCCATGGGTGTTTCTGTCCTCTGGTGACTTTTATATCAAGCCTCAGCAGAGCATCAGCTAAATATCCCGAGACTAACGAGGGCAGGGTGATCAAGTTAAAGATAACAGGATTAAAAAAGGTAGCGGGCAAAACATTCAAATCAAAATGTTAAGGACTCCGGGGGTCACACAGAGCTTTTTAATTTTGAAGAACTCCTACAGAGTTTTTGTGGATCCTGATGGGTCTCAGAGGTAAAATGAAGTGTTATTGATGGCAGATGGCTGGTGGAGTCACACCATATGGTTTTTATTTCAAACTAGCCTCACTTTACCTTAATGTTGGTTTTGCCCACATCTCAGTTTTGACCGCTGCATGAATGTTAAACTCACCGTAGCAGGATTTGTCTCCCAATTTCAGAGAAAAGGAAACTTTTTAATAAGTGTAAGTGAGAGGATTTGTGGAGCTTGATACTTTTTTACAGTGCATGTCCTGCCTGATATCCACCTGTCTTGTTCTGCTGGCCAGTTGTGTGCAGCTGTGTGCTGCTGCAGTCTCTACAGCAGCTCTGCGGAGCCTCAAACAATCAGGGCGGCTCTACCGAGATCCATCTGGTGACTGTCACTCAGCCCGGCTGCTGCAGAAACATCAGGGAGCTGGTCTCTGTAAAAGTACAACCAAACACTGTCTACTTTATCATGTTACATCCTCTTCAAAATCCCTTTCCTCTTTGTTCTCTTTTTATTTCACCTTTCTCTTTTTTTTTCTTTGGTTCTCCTACAGCTGTTGTCCGGGAATGTTTCACGATCTATTAGAAGCTTCATCACACTTTTGTCTCTTTAGCATTCATGAAAGATCACACAACGTTCCCGAGTGGTGCAAAACATCCCATCACACCGTATGTCCTCTGTCACTTCTGACAGTAAATAAATGGAATTTTTTCCTTTTATGATGCAAAGCACCCTGAGTACAGGCGTGTGTGCATAATCCCACTACTCAAAAAGTCATTTGAACATTAAATCAGGATTATACTTCATATTAGATGGATTCCTTTCTGCTAGAATGCCATTTGTTACAAATGAAGGAGCCCATCTCATGCTTCAACATTTGCACATTTTATGTATGTCACCTGCAAGTTTAGGGGCCCCAGTAGTCTGGTTTTTAGTGTGTGTGCACCATGTAAGAAGGCTCTAGTCCTCCAAATGTGCGTCCCGGGTTCGAATCCGACCTGTGGCTCCTTACCTGCATTTCATCCCCCACTCTCTCCCCCAATTTCTGGCTCTATCCACTGTCCTTTCTCTAAAATAAAGGCATAACACCTCTCCCCCCCAACCCAACCTCTAAGAATGATTTTCTTCTTTGAGCAGACATATTACTTGTCTGAGTGAAAAAAAAAAACAGAAACAAAAGCACCTAAAACTATGAGTGCAATTTCAAAGAAGGCGGCAACAAAGCCGGGAGGTGAAAGCAGCACATCTTTCCTGAAACTTTATAAGAAAGCTTCGAGCAGACAGATTTAAACATGAGCCTGCGAAGATTGAACTATGGCTACTTCCAAAAGTAGAACCTGCAATTTATTAAAAAACTCCAGCACCTGCCTTCTGTAAAACATTTTCTCCAGGTCTTTCTGACTTTCTTGGGGCTCTTGAATAATCCCTCAGTTGTTGTGAGTTGCCTCCATCCTCGGTTTTACAAGTCCCCATGTGTGGGTGACCCACTCGTCCTGACTGAGGCTCCTGAGAGCGTGACTCTCTCACCGTCAGCAGGATCACAAACATCAGGATCTGCAGACTCCTCGCTGGCTCGACTTTGGTCCCTGGTGACCTCAGAGTTGTTGTTGTTCAGCTGCAGGACCTTTTTGGGTTTACCACCAAGACTTCAGCTGTTCAGTAGTTTCTGCTGTGAGATTTAACTGTTGATGTGATACAGAATCAGATTCAAATGTAGAGGATTAAAGCCCCTCAAAAGACTCAATCCTATATACGTCTAGGTCACTTCAATAAGATTGAACCACAGGATCGCTGTGCAGACGGCCAGAATGAAACCACCCAAAAGCACTGAGGAAAAAAAAAATGTGATTGTGGAGACATGAAGACAGGCGTTGGTGCGGTGAAGAGGGACCTCACAACCTCCAGTCACGTATGGAGCAGACGGAAGGCGCAGAGCGTTGCCAAGCAGTTAAAGGGAAAGCGTTTCTTCTCTGCTATCGACCGACTCCTCCCGAGATAAACACACACTTGTCTTCAAATGGTAAACAAGCTGCTGCCGACGTGTACAACAGGAAAACACATACAAGGCTTTATCTCAGTAAACTTTCCTTAATCTTTCTAGGTCAACACAGAGTGTTTCTCTGAATATCTGTCTTCTTTCAACATTGTGATTTGTTACATTTTGAATTGTGAAGGAATTTCCAAACGGTTTAATCATATAAATGTCTGCTCTCACAACATTTAGCCTAAATGTAGTTCCTACATGCTCACTTTTGCGTCCCTAGAGCTCTGACGGAAACTATTTTGTGTTCCTTTTTTGTTAGCCAACTTCTGAATATGCACACAGTCCAATTAAGATGGTGAATTTAAAATATTTACTGCAACATCTCAGCTGTAATTAACTGCCATTCATGATTTATCCGAAAGAGACCCTTTGACACATCAGGTTAGGAGTAGGGGCTACCTGTTAGGTTTATGAATAAAGGCCTTGTGCGACACACAAGAGACCGAGGTCTCTTGTGTGTCGCGCTCTCTCTCCTGTATTAACTCGTCCCCCTGAGGTGGATAAAAGTCTGATGTTACTGCGTCTCGCCTCATTTATCCCACTTAATCTCGGAGTGTCTGGGGGCAGCGAGTAGTCACTCCAGGGCTCCGCTGCTATAAGGGTCGAGGCTCATTGACTTGTTGAAGGAGACGCAGTAGAGAGAGGGTCTTCCTCTTTAAGAGGAAATCGATGTTTGTCAGTTTGCACATGCTTTAATGTCATCACACACTTTTTTTTTTTTAAGTTTCCTTTAGTTGTATAACTCAGTTGACTCTGGTACGTCTTTTGAAGTATTAGTGTTTGGAATCACAGCGTAGCTCACAATACGATTTGATGCAATACGACCCATGATACAATTACGTTAAGATAACTGATATCTGATAACGTCAACATTTAGAAAATGCCCGTAAAATGTTAAAGTTCACAATTTATTTATTTCTTTACTGTCATTTGGTGTCAGTATCACCTCTTATCACTATTCATCCTTGAACTTCTCTTCACTGCTGTCCTACATCATCCCGCTGTCTTCTTCTTCTTCTTCTTCTTCTTCTTCTTCTTCTTCTTCTTCTTCTTCTTTTTTATCCTGCTGTCAACTTCTTCTATGGCCAATTACATTCAATCTCTCCTCATTCATGTCATAAGCGCCACCATGTGGAGTCAAGAAGTAGTCACTCAGTGAGTCAAATTGGCAGAAAAACCTTTTTTACAGTGCTGTATTTAATATAAAGAGAACTGTATCAAACCGGTCAGGTCAATGATTTATTGCTGTATCAACATTTTGTACCAACCCTAAAGAAAAGAAGTCTAACATACGTTGTAGAAGAATATAAGTCGTCTGGTATTCTGTATGTTAACTACTTTATTCATACATTCATATTTGCTCGTCTCTCGTGTCTCTCTGCCCTAAAGCCCAACGTCTCCTACTGCAGATGTGTCTTTAATAATATATAGTGTGTTTTCTTACAAGCCTGGCGATGTAGATTTTGCAGTTTTTGTTTTGGGACTATTTTCAGCAGCAGCATCTTCATGTCACTCAGTATGTAATGTTTATTTAAAACTGCACTCCTTCTTAGTGGTAGTGAACAAACTGGTGACGCAGTGATAAAGAGTGAATAACTGTGATTGATACTGGATGACATTAGAGGCCCAGCGCAGAAGATTTGTATTAGTCAGTGTTTGATCAATTTGAGAGATTGTGTTTGAAGCTACACTGTCATTTGCCACTCTGACATGTAGGAGAACATGTGAAAGGAGTTGCACACATATAAAGGTCCTGTGCACGTATCAAACACTACCTGTCAGAGTTGCAGAGAAGCAGAACCGACAGTCAGAATAGCTCGTCTGAGTCTGACAGTTTTCGTCTTGTTAGGCAGGAACGCTCACTAACTTACACACTGCTGCATTAACAAACTGTGCAGCTAGCCCTGATGCACACAGAGATACGTTCTTGTCAATCTAGGCTCGGTCATACTTTGTAGCACACACACACACACACACACACACACACACACACACACACACACACACACACACACGCACACACAGGAACCTGAACATATGGATGTAAACATTTATATATATTATACCCGACAGTTATTACACCCATTTTTTCACCTTTATACATTCATACACAGACACACGAATTCCCTTTGGTAACAGAGAGAATCCCAGGAGTGAGCTTGAAGCAGATCTAAAGGAAGCGGAGTCTCACACACACTCACACACACACACACACACACACACACACACACACACACACACACACACACACACACACACACACACATCCATCATCAAAGCCTCACTGTTGACAGGCTTATTTACTCAATAGGACCAAACCTCCGTCTCTATCTATATATATCCCTCTGCTGCATCCTTCCTTTCTTCTCCCTGTCTCTCATTTTTCCAGTATTTATTTTATCTATTTTACGCCCACATTTAATCACTGATTCGGCTCCAAAAGGCTCCTTATGATGTCTGTGTGTGTGTGTGTGTGTGTACTTGCACACTCTGTCTGTGTTTGCGTGTTTGCAGGAACACATGAAGAAGACACATGCATAGATAGATGTGAGAGCCTGCCGTGAAGCTCTGTCACTTCTCCTTAAGGAGCGATGCATGCGTGTCTGTGTGTGAAACCTGAAACTCAAAGTAAATATATGGATGAGAGACGGTGACACGTTCTGAAGTAAGAGTACAAACTTTGAGTTTTACACAGCCTTAATGACTGAGCTGTAGGAATTCATAAAGCTCACGTTCTTCTGTTAAAGAAACAAGGAACAGGATGTAGTTTGATTATGTTTAATCAGGTGTTTTGGGGCTCACTCTTCAGCAAGGAAAGGATGTTTTTGACTGCTTTTTGAGTCTTTAAATGTGCCCTACATTGACAAACATAGGTCCTCTCTTTTTCATGCTAGTGTCTCTTAAACAAGTTCTTGTTCTGCAGGTTGTGATCACATCCCTAGTTGTTTTCTGTCACAAAGAGAATATGCCCTCACTGCTGTTTTTCTCCACAAATTTCTCTTCTTTTTCATTCTCTTTATTGAGAAAGTGAGTCTTCCCGCAGTGTCCTTGTACTAAGTCAAACAAATTCCCAGGAAACGTCTGGAGACTAACTTTACTTCGAAGGCTGCTAGACGGACATTTAGAATAAAGTCATGCACTTTAAAAAGAAGCGAATCAAAGACAAAGTGTCAAGGGTTTCAGAAAGTTTCAGGCTAACGCTACAACTTAAGAACGCACTTTTAATGAGACAAATTTGACTTCAAATACTTCAAAAGCAGTCGAGTATAAAAGACTTGAGTCCTTCTTTCCTGAAAAGTTTGTGAAGTCACTGACATGAGCGGAGATGGAGTCAGGATTAGCAAACAAAGGAGGAGTTCTTAAATTAGAAGTCATTAATGGAGTGATTCAGACCTAATGACCCAAAAATAACAAACAAGCTGATTTTTTAAAAGTCATTTGAAGAGTTGGGAACAGCGTCATGTCAGTTAATCATGACTACAGATACAAAGTGTTTTGAAAATGAAACCTGTTGAACCCACTGACCAAGGCTGCGTCTGCCACTGACAAAACATCAGGTGGCAGACGGTGTTCTTTCTCTACCTATAAAGGAAAAACTGGACTCTGTATCCCTAACCTTATCTTTAACTAAGTGGATGAATTGATTATTGAAAAATCAGTGAGTTGGACTGAGGATAAAATCGTTTCACCAATCTGTTTTAGTACTTCTTCTTTCTTGAAAAACTTCAACCATGAGAACCAGTGAACATGACAACCACGTGATGAAGAAGTTTATCTTTCTTTAAAAACATTCCACTATTTGGACATTCATTTTTAAAAGTGTGGACAGAGTTTTACGTTTAGCCATGACTACCAAAACAGCTCATGCACATCTCATTTGGTTAAGTTTTTTAAAACCCCCTAAAACCCCCACCTCCCCTCCCCATGAATTTCAAAAATACTAAATGTCCAAGCTGGCACATTCTATAGTTTCTGATTCAGCAAAAATCGCTGAACAAATCTATTTCCTTCATCAGCACCACGGACAGCACTTTACATTTATCAATACACAATGAGTGCGTTTTCTGATATTTCAGGGACACGGCCGGGGCCATAGATTCTTAATTATACAAACCTCAGTCTAATACATTATAAATCAATCAGCCAGACTCGACTCACTTATCCAGTTAAACATCCCTCTGCACCTTCACTCTGTCTGACACAAGGGAGAAGAAATAGGGCTGACATCCGCCCTCTATAAGAAGAGACTTTTATTCAGTGTTCTTTGTCACTCATGTTTACATTTCAGGGAAATGAAGATTGTGATTTAAATACGCTGGTCTTAACTCAGCATGCCAGAAAACTTTTTCAAATGCAAATCCCCCCCCGGAGCATCCTGGGAAAGTTGATTGTGTGAGTGCATGGGTCTGATTAAAATACGGGAAAGTGTTTCATTATTTGTGTCATTATCCAAAACATCATCAGCAGCCTCCCTTTTTGTCTCCACTGTGACTTTGTTCTGCTCCGATACACGAGGAAGAGTTGTGGGAGTTGTGAAAACTCACACCTTCAACTACGTCCACAGTTAAAACAACAAGGACTACTGTTTTAACTTCATCATCATTCATAAGTTGTACATTGAAATAACAATCCCTCCACAGACGATATGTGACGTATAGCGGTGCCATCCTGTGTGTGAAGCTGGACCATAAGTCAAATAGATAGAGCAGGTGATGTCATCAAACAGAGTGTAGAAGCTCGTGGAAAATATCTTGGACACCTTCTCGAAAAAAAGTGCTCCTAAAACCACAACCACCTCCTCTTTCCTCTTCATCACCTTCTTCACTGTCTTGATCATCCTTCAGTTGCTTTTTACACCTCATACACAGCAATTCAGTGTAGCCTCAGCTCCTCAAGGCGCAGCATTAGCAGTTCTGCCCAAGCTTTTTTACATATTTTCTACATCACTTATATCGTTCAACCTCTTCAGACGCAGCATTAGCATTACAGCGCCAGATTTTTAGCATGCAGCTTTAACAGCACAATTTCTTCAGAAATTGCCTTCCCTAGTTGTATGATATTCTGCTGTGTGATTGGACCAGTGACAGCAGGAGGCAGCTGACAAAAGCCTCAGTTGTGTGTGCGACTTTGCGTGCATGCTCTCACAACAGTATCTTTGTAAAAGGTATGTTGGTCTCATCCTATTGATTAAGACAGATGCTCTCTCCCTCTGAGATTTAATTCAGCTACTTCAGCACTCCTTTCCCTTCTTCTTTTCTTCTTGTCTTCTTCTGGTGATTTTCTTCCCTTCTTCCTCTCAATTAAATGATCACACGCAGGGGAAATGAGCTCCCACTCGGTCCTGCAGTCAGCCACACACACTCTGATGTGTACGTCTGTGAGATAGTCATCAAACTGCAGCGGGCAGCCGTCATATTTTCCTGCTATGATTGCTGCTGAGGCTTTACCATTTACAAAACACACCTCTGTCACCTCTCTCTCTCTCTCTCTCTCTCTCTCTCTCTCTCTCTCTCTCTCTGTGTGTCTCTCTCTCTCTCTTTCTGTCTGTCTCTCTCTCTCTCTCTCTCTCTGTCTGTCTGTGTCTCTCTCTCTCTCTGTCTGTCTCTGTCTGTGTCTCTCTCTCTCTGTCTGTCTCTCCCTCAACACATCTCTGTGATTGTGCACCATTACATAGAAGCACTCTGTGCACCACAATGTGAGTTGAGCTGGACCCTCTTTTTCATCTCTCACTTCACCCAAAATTGCACTAAGTCGTCATTTTTATGCCAGTGTCACATAAAAGTTAGGTGCGGGTGCAGCTCTACGCTAACCTCGATCCTTTACCATTCATGAAACAGCAAGTTGGGAAAAGTTTGAAAACGATAATTAGGATACGAGTACAAAGAACACAATCTACACAACCAGGGTTATGCTGCACAAGCTCCTTCCAGCTATCTCTTTTGTGCCTATTTCAGAACATAAAACTGGTTTTCAGCTACTTCAGTTGTCGTCGAGACGCCTGAAATATGTCAGGATAATCAGTGCACTTTGATAGTGATATACTAAACATGGAGGGGATGCCGAAACCACTGATGTGTTTACTTATTGCAGATTTCATTTACAATTTTGGATAAACAAATACAAAAGCCACAGGATTTAGAGCACAACAACTTTAATATTTGTTCCTTTTTCTCCGTTTTGTCCACTGACACTGTCACTTACTGCATAAAGAGGTATCGAATTGGACTTTTCTTAATATAGGGTCATTTTGTTCAGGTATCTGTAAGAAAATATCTCGAAAGGAGGAGTGTAGAAGACCTTATTTTGATTTAGTTAAAGAAAAAAAATGAGCATAACGTGATCATTCCTAAACTTGAAAGGACCTGACGAGCAGATGTGATACTCAGAGACTGACACGTTGTTCTTCAATGGTGTGTTATGTATTAAGGAGAAATCCACTTATTGAACGGTACATAATAACCATCTTGTAAAAAGTCACTGACATGCAGCTGGCTCATTAGCATGCCTAGCGTGTGGGGATGGTCATTACAAAATAAAAATCACCAAATTAAAAGGAAATTGAAATCCTCCTCAGTCGCTACCTGTTTCTCACTCTCTCTCTCTCTCTCTCTCTCTTTCTCTCTCTCCAAGGTCACGTGTCCCATGTAGCGGCGAGTGAGGGGGAGCACAGTAACCATGGCAACTGCTCAACAGGCCCGACTCCAGACTGCTCACCCCCCTCCCCTGACACGGCCCTGAAGAACATTGAGAGAGTCATCCGCCCACAGGTGAGCGCACACACACACACACACACACACACACACACACACACACACACACACACACACACACACAGCGACTAATGAATGTGTTGGCGAGGCACCTGATGCATTATTGAACATCACAGTATCCACCTACAAGCAGCTTAAACACCTGCACCCACACACACATACACACACAGAGAATGCTTCTGTTTGTTTCATTTAGTCTGCCCTCCTCTCTGTCACTCACTCACTCACTCACTCACTCACTCACTCACTCACTCACTCACTCACTCACAGTAGATAGAATTGAAATCTTCCAGATGTGTTTGTCTGCCTCAACATTTCATATGCTGCTCACAGGAACGCAGAGCACCTCTGAGCCTGCTGGGTTACTGTAAAATAAATACATGAATACATAAAACAGATTCCTCATCAATATGTTATGAGGAACACTTTGGTGTCAGTTCCACTATAAACGTTATTCCTATTTCACTGAACCTGTCTGTTTAGCCCTCACAGGTGTTGCTTTTTTTATGGCAAAGTGAATCTTTGGGTCTTAAATTGTTAAAAGTAAATTAATGCAATTATGTAACCATGTATATGAAAACATCAACAACAATTAGTTAGCTTAAAACTTAGCCCACGGCTGTGAGGGTTAGGGTTAGGGTAGGGTTGGACTCATTATTACTGCACAGCTCACTGAAGTAAGAGCCTGTTAAATGTTGGATTCAATTCAAATGTTTTGATTGAGTCACAATCCGAGGAAGGATTCAAGGAGTTAGTCATAACCATTAGGATGTAGAGAAAATATGTACATTAGAATATCTGTAGAAATATACACAAACAAACATCCACGACTGAGTGATGCTTCATTGATCATGTTATTATCGGTGTCTAAGGGTTTTTTGAGTTGAACAAGCTGAAGCCACACGTCTTTGAACATGCAGTGTCCAGGTAGTCTGAAGCTGAGGCGGGTTCATCATCTACTGCTGGAATAATGATGGAGAAATGACTCATATCTGTTTGTGTGGGATTCAACAAAACTACTGCAACTTGAATTATTCGAGGAGGAAATCTCCTGGGCAAACAATGTAATGTAAAATAAACATGCAAAACAATATGCATCAGTATCAGAAGAACATTTCTTTATTTTTAAAGGCTGTTGTTATGCTCAGAAAGGTATCTGGTCTCTGTTGCAGAAACACAATAGATAAGTAATGTACTCAACGACAGCCTCATTAGGATAGATAGTAATGCTGTCACTTGTGTCACAGGGAGGATGGTATCAGACACGAGCTCAGCGTGAACGCTTCACACCTTGATAATTAAAGGCAGTTGTTTTCTCAGTCTGCTGATGACATGTGTCAACCCGGCTCGTAGATCATGACAAAACAGACAGGCAGACACGAGCTGGCGCTTTTATTTTACATGAAGTGTAGTCAGTGATGTAATGAGTGTAATTATGAGGACTGATATGAAGAGAAAAGCACTCATTGGAAGTCAGGCCTGCCGTGGGAAATGCAGCCCCAATACCAGAGCCAGCAGGTCAGAGAGAGAGCGAACTAGAGGTCTGAGAGGCAAAGTGCACAGAGGCCCAGGTGTAGCTCATCCAGCTTCTGACCTTCAACCAGGACACACCACCTGCAACACACATACACAGCAGAAGAGCAGGACAAAGACACCCTGTGGCCAGGTGGTAGAGTCGTCACACTTGACTGAACAGAATAGTAGTCTAGTGATGAATCATTAAAAAAAAGGCCGGACTCTTGGTTGAGATCAATATTACGTAAAGCAACGTATTTAGGAAACATTTAGTATGATAAAAAAACCTGTTCCTTTTTTAACCCTGGAGAAAAACAGAGTTTCAGGGCTCCACAGACAGTCGGCCTCACACAGCTTCTTCTGTTTTGAACTCCTTAAATGACCTCTAATCCCCTGAGTATGTTCCCTTCCTTCCTTCCTTGCTTCCTTGCCTATCTTTGGGATGCTAACTTATGTGTAAATAGGAATCACATGGGGCACGCAGCGGGGCCTCCGCCTGACTTGAAGCGCGAATAATCAGGGAGCACCAAATTTTAGTTTTATAGCTCCTAATTAATTCTGTAGAATTCATTTCATTTTAGTGCTCCCGCTGGCTGTTTCATCAGAACACACTGTGCTGTATGCTAATGCCTCGGGCTAGCATGCACACAAACACACACACGACTGTTGCAGCATGTAAAGACGTGCACAGTGCAGTGCTGCAGTCCCTCATGTTTGCTGTGTTGGATATTCATTTGGTGCTTTAAGGCGTACAGGGGAAGTTGTCAGCAGAAGAGGGGATCATTATCACTGGTTACTGTAGTTTTTACTGTAATACATGATGTGTTCTGATGGTGAACTGTTTATAGCCTCCTAGATCTCTGATATAAACACAGGCGAGCTTGAGTATTCGCATGGAAAAAAAGCACATTTATAATACTAACAATTGTTTTTCTTTATCTGTATATCACCTCTGCAAAACAAGGTTTACAAAGTGACTAGACTAGACTTTAAACGTGCGTTTGAAGAAGAGACTTAAATGAGGAAATTCACTTCTCCATCCTCATCTCCTCTGGGAGGTTTTTCCAGAGTCTGGGGGTTCTGGTGGCAAACGCTCTGTCACCTCTGTTTTTTAATCTGGAGTTCGGAACCACCAGGAGAGCAGCATAAGAGGACCTGAAAGCCCGTGACGGTACATGGGGAGTTAAAAGGTCAGAAATATAGCTTGAAGCCAAATCGTTCTGGGCTTTAAAAATGACGGTCAGCCAGGGCAAGGACGCAAGGATCGGCGTGATGTGCTCTCGTCTATTTGTACCTGTTAAAATCCTGGCAGCTTAATCCAAGAGCTATGTCTTACAGTAAATGTGACACTTGATCCTTCTATCTCGTTTAAAGCTTTTTCCTTGAATTTATTATCCAATCAAACTCCACCTCAAACAAGTAGACTTATGTAACCCACTGGTATGCTTCCCTTTGGATATCAGCGAAATAACTCAGTCAATTCCTAATTTAACACTCTTTTTTTTATTTTTACAGTGTGATTCCCCCTCCCACTGTGACTAGGCTCCTTGTGGCTGTTACTTTAAATAAAGAATGTGTTCTCTGAGTAATTCATCTCTTTAAATCCGGGTTTAAAAAGAAATTATTCAGCTCATGTGGCGCTAACGCTGCTTCTGTTTCTCCCACCAAGCTGCCCGCTGATAAAGACGTGCGATCACTCTGTAAAAGCATGACGGCCATGTGGGGCTTAATGTTTGGGTCGCCTTTTATTTCCACATCTCTTGCTTCTTGTCCAAACTGTCAGCAGGACGTGTTAGATCTGCGCGAGCTCTTCCGCAGATGGGATGTGAACAGAGAGACTGAGGGAATAATGGAGAAGAAGCAGAGCAGACAGAGAAATCCTGCATCATGGAGTTTTCTTTGCATCAGTGTCCTACTTTGGAGCTTTTTGCTTTTCTGAGTGTCTAAGCTGTTTAATTCAATGCCACTACTTGCTTGCCGAGGACACAGTCAACACATAATAGGTGTTGTGTTTGCACTCACAACAGACCACTTTGCATTTTAGACCCTAGAGCGTAGACAATGTACCCTCAGCCCCGTCTTCTAAATGCTTTCTGAAGATAAGACCCTGTTACATAAATCCTGATTCATTTCAATAAGACCTCTGCATTAGAACAGCCGAATTTTGTGCCTTTATGTATTAGCAGGACATTTGAGTCGCAGACCAAAGCATCCTTTTCTTATGAAAGATAAATCCTTGTTGTTTTTTGGGGAAAGAAAAAACATAACCTCATTTGACGACACATAAAGGGGGGGGTTTAAACAACCCTCCGACTTTTCAAACCCGTTGTATACAAAGAATATAAAATCATCGGCACAACAAAAAAGATTGTCAAACTGTTTGTCATGTTTGTAGTGTTTGCTGCCTCTGTGAAATAGAGTGTGTGGTTTGAATGAGATATGTCGTCTTTGTTTGTATCCAGATGGTTCAAAGTGTTTTTGAAGGAATGGCAAGGATCTTTATCTTTTAGAAACATATGTGCTCAGCTCTGTGACTCAATGATGATAAAAGAGAGGTGCAAACCAGGCCTACTGTTGGTACGCAATACATTCTGATAGAAGTTGATTTTATATACTTTATTAATTCTGGTTAACACTTTGTTATTGAGAGACATTCTTCTCACAGACGTAGGTCGGAATAACACACAACAAACCGGACCTGTGGACATGCATTAATGGAGTGGGGCTGCTACACACTGCTACACAGGGAGCGTTCAGTGCCTTGCTCAAGGGCACCTTGGCAGTACTCTGGAAGTGACCTGGCACCTCTCCAGCAAACAGATCAACTTCCATATTTTGGTCCGTACTTTGGTCCATTGGTTGAACCAGAGACCCTCCTGTTCAGAAACCAAGTCCCTACAGACTGAGCTACTGCTGCCCCCTAAGCTAAGCTAAGCTAAGCTAAGCTAAGCTAAGATCTCTGCTGATTTTCATCCCCATACATTGCAATGATATTAGGCGTTGGACTGCCTTATGAAACATGTCGTATACTCTGTATTATTGTGCTTATTCAACTCTTCCAATCATAAAAAAAAGAAATGAAAATCATTTCTGCTGCACTGACAAACAGAAGTAAAAAGTGTATTTGTCGTGACTATAAGAGAGATTACAGGGATCGGTGCTCCTTCTCTTCCGCACACTTCCACAGGAATGTTAAATACTATATAGTATGCATTGCACACATTCAGATCTATTGTCGCGTATGAAAATATTGCTGCACATACAAGATATGGACGTGACAATATAAGAGCCTGGGAGAGCAGATCGGTTTCCTGGATGCCCAAGCAGAGTGTCAGTGCCGATAAGGCAGCTCACTGGTTTCTGATGTTTTATGGAGCCATGGAGGGAATAAATGTAATCATTTCACGATGGTTGATAGAATGCAAAGACACACATACAGCACTCAGCGGTACATGTACAGAATCGACACAACTTTCACAAAGCAGAGTGTATACAGTAAAGAGCTTTAAGAAAAGGGTTACATCTCATTTAGTTTCAACAAAATCCCCCCTTTTTATACACTCCAAATAACTACTGTATGGTCAGTGTGCTTTTGAACGTGTCACTCAAAGGGCATCACCCTCAACCGGTCCCATCTCAGACGAAAATTCATTTGAAGGGTTTCTTGAAATCAGGGTGGATTGTTTGGACCTGCACTGATCTGGTGAACTTACAAGTGAAATATGTGAACGTGGCAAAAGCATAGAGCCATTTTGAGATGACAGCATGTTATTGTAAACAAACAAGACGGACTGTGAGCACCAAAAATGTACTTTAAATCTACACTGCTGCATCGATCTCATTGGAAGGTGCTGCTTTTAGTTTAAGCAGAACTACAGTTTTTACATTCTTACTGTTGAATCAGTGGAATAACCCAACAGAAACCCCTCCAGCATTTTTACTATTTTAATGTAAGCCTATGAGGACACAAGGACACTCTTTGCTGCGTAAAACATTTGAGATTTTGGGGGAAATGACAACTTAATTAACATTAAATGACCCACTGTGAATGAACAGTTGGACTATTGGATAGGACAGATGAAGAGTGACAGCAACTGTTGGGAGGAGAGAGTCGGGGGAAGACTTGCTGCAAAGGGCCGAGGTCGGACTCAAACCCACGGGCGTTGCGACGAGGACTAATACCTCTGTACATGTTGCGCGCAACATAACTGCTAGGCTATATGGTGCTCCTAATTCTGCAATTTTAAGCACACATTGAGTCATTGGACCTAACCGTTTGCTAGCAATGTAAAGCATTACAGGGTTTCAGCTTTTTAAAAGTGTGCTATTTCCAAAATAGAAACCAAATTAATCTTTTAATAACTAAAGTTGTATCAAGACTTGTTATTTGATTCAGATTTATTGATGAGCATTTTACTTGTAGTGTATTTTTGGTTTCACTTCTACATTTGTTCGTCCAACACGCTTACAGAGACAGAGCACTAATCACTTTGGCATTCAGAGCTCATTAATATGTTCACACTCATCAATCAGTCAGCCGCTGAGCCCGTGTTTGTGCTGGATACACACACGCAGACATTTGATGAGCCCTCTGACAGTGTTTCTGCAGTCCGCTAATCTTCGGGCAAATTTGTCTCTGATCTGTGTGTAATCACACGTCATGTTATTACAGAACTGCACATTGCTATGTTTATGGCCCTGCATGTGCGGGCCCCGCTCTTTATTGAGCCAATATTGTATTCTGTGCAAGGACCAAACACACGTACAAATAGACACACGCACACACAATCAATAAACAATCACATCATGGCAGCTGGCTCTGTGGAGGTGCGAAAAATACTGAAAGTAGAGAAAAGAAATCAATTTACTTTCACCTACCATGGTCAGCTCATTCCTCTCATCATAGCTGCTGGCTTTCTGCTCTCCACCTCAGGGTGTTCAAGTTACTCCGACAACTAGGAGACCTTTATATGTGTGTGTGTGGTTGTCAAAGAAGAGTTGCTCTCTCAGCCAGCAGAGTGTCCGCGACCCCAGAGGAGAGATGTTGGTCTGCTAATTGATCTGACTTAAGCTAATGCTAAAAGTCCCCTGTGGCAGCTACACATCAGAGCTAATTCTTCCTGTATTAAAAGGATTTGTATGAAGCGTTTTTGATGATTTTAATAATTCTCACAGTTCATTCACCTCATTAGCTGTGATCCAAGAGGACTGTACGCTATTACTGGTGTCTGCGCCTCATTTGAGATAGTGTGTGCTGCTGTAAACGTGGCAGGAAAAAAACAGCTTTATTACTTTGAAACAGATTACAGACAGCAGGTTCATGACTTCAGCTTCAACTGAGTGGAAATAAAGCTCCTAGTCCCACAGTTTTATATTATGGACAAAGGGAAGTTCTTTTTTTTAATCAGGCTTGATTATAGGTGTCACTAAAGTAGAGCGAAAGCAGATAATGGGAGGGAAGACAAAGCAATCAAAGTCAAAACCTGGAAAACGTCTCGTGGTTTTAAAATGACTTTGAAAGGAAGAAGCTGGGCTGAATCCAAACACAAGGACTGGTTTGACCCTTTAACTCCTATATTTAATGATTCACATCATAAAAAGTGCTTGATTCATACTAATTCAGGCTGTGTTGTTAATTCTGTAAATAATATGAGCAGCTAGTGTTAATGAAGATTCAACAATATGTTCCAAACCCCTTCATTTGTCATTGTATAAGACCAGCAAGAGGCGGGCTTCTCTAAGCTAGAACATGCAAAGGCCGTGTTGATCTGCTGGTTTGAGTGAACGTTTGTCAGCCGTACAATTAGATTTTTTTCTCATGAGTGCTTCCAAGCTTAAAAAACGTGTATCAAGACTACTTACTTAAGTATTTGTACCTGTTGACAAAAGGCAAAATAGACTCTACTAATGTCCGCTCTCCTGTCAGTCAGAAACAGTACAACTGATGAAAGAGAAGGATATAGCACACAGTTACTTGAACTGTCCTTCGGTGTATGGCGCATGTGTGCCATAAAAGGCCAGACTTCACACACTACTATATAACCCATCTTTGAGCCTTAAGAGAGAGAGACACTATATATATGTTAATGTCACTGAGATGGTCTCAAAGAATATCAGAAACCCAAAGGGGGTTTACCTGTGTGAAAAAAGTTTTTCGAAAAGAAAGTTAAATAAGTTTAATCGTCAGAAGAAGAACTGTGAAGAAATGAGAGGGAATGAAAAATCTGTGAAGAGATGGATAGTATGAAATAGTTTTAGGAATGCTATTTGGCAAAAGGATGTTTACCAGTTGAATTTTCTATTCCCTTGCTCTCTGCTCTGATCATGTTTCTATCTTTCTGTGAACATGTGAGGCTAGTGAAATCAAACACTGGGGGAAAAATGGGTGAAAGGCAAAAAATACAGAAACTCAAGATGCCTGTGCCCTATTGGAAGGATAAGCGCTCAGTGAAGACACCCCTCATCCCATTTGCTACTGACATGTTACATAACCTACCACATAGCCGTTAGTTTCCAACGCAACCCAAACATCATCGCCACCTTCTACAGACCAAGGCAGCCAGATTGTGACAACCTTGATGCTTCCTACGATAGCTGGGAAGTGCAAACCAAAAATTACAAAGTTTGTTTTGATGGAAAGAATGCCTTTACTGTCTCAGGTGGATTCTGCCAAATGGACAAAACATCATTAGGTCAACATATACTCCGTATAACACACTTTCCCACAGTCGTTAGGCCGAAAAATAAACGAACTGACAGCTCACTCAGTCACTCCCGGGTCACTTCTGGCATTCGATACGTTCTCTTTTCCGCCAAATTTCTGCCACTTGTAAATTTGTATCAGCGCTTTTAAAAGTGTATCTTGTATATTTGTTTTTTTAAATTTAAATTTGTTTTCCAAAATGTTAATTTGTCTCAGGCTTTGCAAAAGTGTTTCACACTTTGTAATTTTGGTTTGCACTTCCCAGCCACCATACCTACCACGTAGCCTCCATTGGCCTTCCCAACTCAACCATGTAGACTCATAGGCAGCAACAAAAACACACGTAAAAAACACCATTATATTTAACTTTCAGTTCCCTGCTAAAGCCAAATTTCTATACAAGTTAAATAGATTTAAAAAAAATTAAGAATCTTGAATAATTTTAATGATTAATTATTATCGGTGCTGCCATGGTTTGTACACTACATTCTGCATTGCTGGAGTTTCATTCATCAAAAACAGACACCCCTGATCCCTTTTTAATCATGATAATTTTATGATAACTGATTATCCTGGTAGTCATCATTTAGAGGAAACATTCCTCACTTTCTCACAGAAATTAGCACATGTCAATGCATGCCAGCAGACTTGCACTGCAAAGCACCTCTCAGATAATCGAGGTGAGGAATTACATCTTTTAGCTAATAGGCGTGTCATTTATTAGCACCCCAGCACAAACACACACGCACTAGTGGAGTGTTAAATGGCATGTTTTCCCCCGGGGATGCTGTTCCTGGCGGAGAAAATGTCTTTTGCTGTAGGTTAGTCAGGCATAGAGGACCTGCCTTCATGTGTGTGTGTGTGTGTGTGTGTGTGATTGTGTGTCTATGCTCATTAATCCCCTTCCAATCGGCCATGACATGTTCATTAGCCCGCTGCCCGTTTGCATTGTTAATGCTTAGCCTCAGCCGAAACTACAGTATTGCGTGTATGTTTTCTTGCACGTGTCAGTGTGTGTTAACGTGTGTGTTAGCTCCTACAGGTCCAGAAAGAAAACACATTAAGTTGTTGGAAAGAAGCAGAAGCAAAAAAAAAGTCTCTGACACAAAACAGAGATAAATGCAGAATAAAGAGATGTTTAAAGTATGAATACGCACAGTTGAAGTGCTCTTTGGAGGTACACACACACACAAACAGACTCGCCCTTCCATTTAAAAACACCACACTAGAGCAGTTCAATCATTCTCAGTTGATTGCTGTTTCATCTCATTAATTTATGCCTTTTTCTTTTTTTGTCCGTTTTTTAAGCCTGCGGCAAAGTGAACACTGCAGCTTCTGTTTTGATGCAGGCTAAGTGGTTTTAATATTAATTTGTTTTCTCTCTCCATAAGTCATGAATACTTTTGATTCCAAAGAGGACGAAAATATAAATCAAGTTTCGGACACGAAGCCAGTGTATCCTCCCTGCCCTTGCTCACTTAGGGTGATTCCCTGCTCGGCTCATTCGTCATTGTCGTATTCCCGGCTGTATTTCTGGGCTGTTGTGATCCTGTTCTGTTGATGCATTGGTCCTTAAAACATCCCTGGTGTCTGCGGGATACTGCGAATCTGGTGTTATTCCCAACTGACCAACTCTCCACTGAGGGAAAAAATGAAATCTCACTGCTGTGTCCGTGCCGCATTCCTGTCTGTAGGAACTGTTGTGAGGGACTTAAAGGCTCTGCACCTCTCGTGTGTTAGTTTTCAGACCATTTTTGTCCCTTTGGATTGACGCATACCAAACTCTGATGTTTAACCTGTTAATCGCAAGAAACAAAGTGTAAGTTAAGTAGTAGCTTTAGCATTTATTGTATTATTTTTTTCTTCTTTACTTCATAAATGGACACATGTACACTATCAAACTTAGATCTTGCCATTTGATGCGTTGTACCAGCGTTAGCTAAAGCGTTATTTTATCTGCAGTCGCACCTAAGTAACCTTATTGCCCAAAGTTAGATGTGATGTGTCATCCATACCACTCTCTGTTAACTAAATATAAAATGACATTGGCATGCGGTTAGCTATGCTTAGCTTAGCAATGGAAAAAAGGGGGAAACATTTAGCCCGGCTCGTACATCTAGAGTTATATCTTTTTGTTTAATCACCACTAAAATAGTATTATTGAATAATGATAAACAATTTCTGTTGTTGTTTCCACCTGTTGCTACTCATTATGCTAAGCTAAATTAGCAAGCTCCTAGCAGTAGCTTTTATATTTATCTTATAGACAAGAGTGGTGTCTATCTTTTCAACCAAATGTCAGAAAGAAAGTGACTGAGTGTATTTTAAGAACTCTTCCTTTAATACTTTTTGGTTAGCTTAGCATTCAGACTAGATGAAGGGGTGGAATTGTTAGCTTTGCTCTTTCCCTCCAAAAAACCAAAACCTCTAAAGATTGACAAACCTTTATTTTTCTATTTGATAGATGAATCTAATTTAAAATGGTGTGAAATGAAAAATGCTCAGCCATTCCTGCAGCTTTTTCCCCTTTTTCATTTTTTCCATGCTAACCTGAGTTAGCTTCATAACCCAGACATGACCATGGTGACAATCTCCTTTTCTGTCTGGAAGCAAGAAAGTGACTGAGCTTATTTTGCAAACTTTGAAAAACATCATTCTATACCCTTCTTTTTTTAATGCTGAGGGTTTCTTCCTCAGGATTTTGTTTTCACATATAATTTCTATGTGGTTGTTTACAGTCCAAACACCAAAATAGACTTATTACTGGTAGCTTGCATCATGCCTTCAACCTTGTTTTGCTCACCTCCTTCTCCCTCCTTTTCCTCCTCTTTCCTTAATTTGCTTCTTCCTTCTGTTTTTCCCTCCAGCCTTAATCCGTCCTTACCTTTCTTTTTTTTAATGATTAACATGTCTGTTTCTCCTTTTTTTTCCACCTGTAGTGTACCTTGTTTCTTTTCTTCATTCCTTCCCACACTGCCTATGACCAAATGTCCTTCACCTGCTACTCAACATTCTCACCTCCAACCATCATTTCTTCCTCCTGCTCTTTGTTTCTGTCTTCAGTTCTTCCATGTGCACTCATTGAATCTTTTCACCTTTCTTGTTTTTTCCATTTCTCCGTGAAGCGAAAACATGTCATCCTGTCCTGTTTCCTTTATTTCTCATGTCCCGCTTTTTGCTTTTGTTTTTCATCTCAGTGCATTTCAGTCTTTCTGAAGACTCTTCAAAGCCCCATTTGCGTGCAGTATGCACGAAAAAGAGTCCTCTCTCCTCCTCTGCTTTCATTTCCCTTAATATCCTGTGCCCCCTCTCCTTCTCCCTCAAGGTTCACTTTTTGTCTCTCGCGTCACAAACACATGACATTGAAGGTCTTCTGAAGGTTGTTCTATCATGTTCTCTGCCTCTTAATATTTCAGGATGTTATTTTGCCTTTATGGTTCACTATATTCATTCACTCTCCGACTTGTACGCACACACACTGACACACACACACACCAGCAGACTGCCTGAGCTGTTTGTGAAGCAAAGCAGCAGGTTGTTAAGAGCTGCAAATGTCTCATTATGTAAGATGTGTTTACCAGATGCCAGTCTACAGTTTCTGTTGTCCTCCACCTCGCTTTTTTGTCTCACTCTGTCTCACTCACTCTTAGCATTCATTGTTTGTCTCTCTCTCTCTGTTCATATCTTTCTCCGTTAACTTCTGTCCCTCTTTTGTGTTACTTTAAATACAGCTTTTACATTACGTAAATAATCTCTTTCTATGGATGTGAATATGTCTGTGTGAGTGCTATGTGCTGACATCCTTTGATTCAAGCATTACCTTTACTGAAGTTACATCATCCACATTCTGTGGGATGATACTGATGAAGGAGCTGTTGATGTTGTAGTTGCTTCTGATAGAAGAAGAAGAATTGACCTTGTGTGGATGAGTGTTTGTTCCAAATTTGATGCAAGTCTCCATAATGTGATCAGATTTAGTTGTCAAGTGATAGTTTGCCACCTTCCTTCTTCAAAGGACTTTTGGCTAAGGAGGCATCGTAGCGAACATTGAAAACAAAAACTGCATACAGACAAACGTGAACAATCTGAGTCTGAGTCACGTAAAAGAAAGAAAAGATGCAGAACTGAAATACTAAAAAATGTAAACATTTAAGAGATGAATCAGAAATACAACATTTAGGCTGAGAGATTGTAAGATCAGGTCAGAACAGCAGACATATTGAATGTGCCTATTAAAAGCTTTTAATGCAGCCATGAGTATGATCATAACATACTTCACGACGACTTCTGAAAGACGATAAACATCATAAAGATGGGTTTAAGGTTGCATACACCTACTGTATGACAAAGACCATTAAAAAAAATCTTTCTTCTTCCTGTTTTGATTTCAGCCCAAGCAGCGCACCTCTCTGTCCTCGTCCTTGGACGTCCAGCGGCCGGTCAACCACAGCTGCGAGCCCAGCGAGGTGAGCTCGTCCCTGGGCTACGCCAGCTTCAGCACCAGCCCCCCTGCCAGCCCCCCGCTCAGCCCCAACCAGGAGGACTCTGCAGGCTCCAACGACGACTGTCAGCTCACAGGTGAGACTCAATGAACAGACTAGAGGGGACGAAAGCAATTACCGTCACAGATGGCATGCCTGGCAGGAGTGAGAGTGAGTGGTGCTTGCCCTCCTGGAATACATTCAATCCTGATCTTTGGCCTTACTGTGGGGATATCTCCTCAAGGGAGCTATCACAGTATGAAAATGTGTACTGTCAGAGCTCCTGAATTTGCAACTGTAGGCCTTTAAATGCCAGGAAACAAACAAATATGACAATCAGAATTAAAGCCCACATTTACAAATTCAGCTTGCTTGCCGTTGTCTAATAAATTCAAACCTGATTATATTGAGTTAGATATAACTAAGCTAATACCCAAAAGCAGCAAATATTAGCATTCAAGATAAAAAATGCGAGGCTTGAAAATGAACTTGAGTCCCATTTCTGTGGTGTTTGTGAAAAACGTGGCATTCATTTAGAGATTTTCAGACATGTGTTATTTTCTTGAATGAGTGCTTTAATGGATTGTTTTCCATTCTGAGTGGTTATTGACAGAGAGTGAAATTAACTGAGATAACTCAACACAGAAAATCTACTGTGTACATATGAGACTGGTAACTTTGGGAGTTGTTTGGTCTGCCCTCTTCAGTTAGGGCATCAATTATGCATAAAATACACATTTCCTCTGAAGGTCAATATATTGAACGTCTTTAAAATCCTTTCTGACTTGTGAAGTATTCGTTCTTTAACCATTCAGCTGCCTTTTATATCGCTGCTCTTCTTTTTTTATCCCAGCTGTTGAAGCCGTTTTCTTTCATTCTGTCTTTGTTGCCTGAGTGTTGTTTAAACTCTTTCAGCCCGGAAAGCAAATGAAACTTTAATCCTCCTGCCCAGGGTCCCTGGAAAATGAAATCATATTTCTCTTCCTGTCAAACATGAAAACCGAGCCAAGAGGCAAACACCTCGGAGGCCAACAACAAATCTAAGAAAGGATTCTGGACTCAGGTGGGCTGTGGAGGGAGTGGAGAGATGAAACATTTCTCTCAGGGGATTTAGAAGAAGATTAGAAATTTACAAATAAAACTGTAATGACATGAATTCCATAAATACATTTAGTTATTTAGTTCACATTCTCGTGACGTAAACTTTCCCAGTGATATGAGTGTCGCCTGTTTAGGAATGAAAGGTTGAAATAAGCAGCAAGGAAAATTGAGCACATAGCTTTGACCTTTAAATCAAGTCAGGTGGGTTTGACAAATCTATGGCCGCACAACATGATTTATTAATGACCGGGCTGCTGCTGTTACTGCCAGGTTGAAAGGCATCAAACCAAAAAGAGAAGTGCAGTGTTTAGGATCATATTATGGATGTTCCTGGCTACCACTTTCTGTGTCGCTTATATTCAGACAAGTCAACTTGTCTAAAGGTTAGAAGACTCTCAGAAAACCATCATTTTATTTAAAGATCCCATATTATGCCCTTTTTGGGGTTCATATATCTAATTTATGTGCCTACTAAAGTACTTTCCCAATCGCTAATGTTCGAAAAAAGTGTCTGTTTTCATGTACTGCCGATCGATGCAGCCCGTCTCATCTGCCTGTGTTTGTAACGCTCAGAAGTGCCCACATCAGGGTCCCCACGTGTGCCAAGTCTGATCTGATTGGTTGGCCGATCTGCTCTGTTGCAATTGGTCAGTCGTTCGCACAATTCTCGGAAATGCTACGCCCCTTTTACCATATTGGGAATACAGCTACTGTGCAGCATGAGCTTGTGCTTGCTACAACGAGCCAATGGGCTTGGATCAGTGACATCACACTGGCAAGACGTCACACTGGCAAATTTCAACGAGGGGGGGTTGGGACCAAGCGTGACATGCTGCTACTGCTACTGCTAAAAGGAGGAGGTAGGAGAAGCCGCGTTTCCGCGGACTTTGAATTTTTACACATAGATGTGCCTAAACATGCACAAGACACCTGGAAAACACACTAAAGAGCATATAAAACCAGAAAAAGCATAATATGGGACCTTTAACACGGCTAAACCCTTCAGGATGTTAGCGGTGCTAGCACCACCAGCCTTCACTCCTGTTCGCAGGTTAACGTCCATAAATGGAGATGGAGCTGTGAAGGTAGTCTTTTTCTTGAGCTAAATACGTTTATATGTCATCACCATGAAGACTGTTTGCTATTGTCAAGTGTTGTGAGTTAGCATGTTACAGTATATAAGCCTCATTCACACTCAAAGAGGTTTAAACTTAAAAAGCAAATACAAAAGCGTGTTTCTGTTGCATACAAACATTTAATATGATAAAAATGCGTTGCTTTGTGGAGGGACGTTTTTTGAGGTGAAAACAGCTCTTATTTTCTAAATGAGTCTCAAGTCTGCTTCACTGGAAATTAGGAAGCAAACAAGCGCTTTCAAGGGAAATCTGTGCCGGATATCTTATAAAACTAGACTCCGAGACATCAGCAGAAGACGCTGTCTTGGTCCTCTGGGGGCGACTCTCTCACTGTCAGACCACATGAAATTCATGAAGAGACTTTCATCTAATGATGCACATCACTGGGATACCATGAAAGTGTTTCAAGGTCCTCGTTCCACTCTTAGTCTACTCACGACCTTCACTTCTTTCCTTTGTGTCATTTCCTACTCGCTTGCTTGCTTCATTTGTTACCATAGCAATGAGATTCCTCGTTGTCATGGCGAAGAGGTGGCCTTGGCGTTGGTAATATGTGGATGTGATGGTGAATACTTCCTCCTCTCACCTGGTTCTCATTCCATCTGTCTCTCACACCCGCTGCTATCAGTCATCGACGGGAGAAAACCGGGGAAGTCAACCAGGCGGGAGGCGTTTGTGTGTGTGTGTGTTTCATCCAGTTCAGTGGCCCAGCTAGACTTTGATGTGTGTAGTGGCTCACATTCATTATCAATCCACAGGTGCGCGCACAAGCAGACACAGGCTGAATGATCCTCATCTGTGATTGTCATTGAAGCATCGCCTCTTGAAACTCCCTTAATGAGTCATGAGCCTGACACTGATGTGTGTCTGATGTCGTCTGAGGACAAAGACAGAGGAGCAGATATTGATCACACACTTTCATCACCATTGCTTACACTTTATTTGGATGTTAAATTCAAGAATGTGGGGTTTAAGAAGAACATTTTACATTTTCATAGTGACCCTAGTGGTTACTCCTCAATATATCTTCTGTTTTGACAATGGCTGGTTACCATACATTTTTCATAAATAGTAATACAGCACTACAAGTACTACTTATCAGTACTTTTACATGTAAGTACTCTGCGGAAAAGTAGGCTTCAGAGCATCTTGTACGAGTGGCTCTTTGTAACATATAAGAACTTGTGGGGAGTAGACCGGCTGCACTCAACAAGCTAAAGCAGGTACTTTACTCAAATAATCCATTTCACTTCCAGTGTATGCTAAAATGTCCCATTACCGTATACACAGGCATTTTGTGATAGCTATCTTTCCCCTTCTCCAAAGTCAACTTGTTCAAGCAGTTCAAATTGTCTACCATAAAAGCAGACATTGTTAGAGGAGGAAACAACAGATAGTAAAAAAGGATTATTAACAGCAGGTGAAGTTCAACCTGCCCAGGATTCAGTGCTGTTTTATCACCGCTCTGCTGTACCCAATTAATCACAGAAAACACTGAAAGATGCTCGTTATCTTAAACGTGTCCTAAAACATCCCTCCGATCCTCGGTCCTGCGGCTGTGACTCAGTTGGTAGAGTCGTCGTCTCTCAACAGGAAGGTTGAGGGTTTGATCCCTGACTCCTGCAGCCACATGTCCCATGTGTCCTTGGGTAAGACACTTAACCCAGAATTGCTATCGCTGCTTCGTCATTCATGTGTATGAATGGGATTAGTTACAATTTATTGTAAAGACGTCTGTTTTTTTGCAAGTGTTTTTTTTCTTGTATTGATGCGACTGCATTACCGTTCAAATCAATCATTGTTTGATCTTTCTTTATAAAAAACATTATCTTTAAGTAAAACACAACTTTCAATGTTAAAATCCTGCAACTTCAGACATACCAGGAAAGATGTTTGTGTCTAACTGTGTCTGATTTTATTTGAATTTGTCATGATTGGTGGTCAAACACAAGACTTCTTCATTCATGTGCACTTTTACTGAAACAGGTAACATCATATATCCACACTAAAAGATGATACAGCACACACTGTCTGATCACTGCAACGTATAAAAGCCCATATTAGGCAGAGCATTATTGATAGAACCTGAGATATACTCTAAATACTGTATATGCACACCTATTTGTTTGTCTCTCTCTGACTTGCTATACATCTCTCTCTCTCCCCCTCTCTCTCTCTGCCTAAGGCTCGAACACTAGGAATAGATTGGCAGCCATTTATATTTCCATTTAAAAAAAAAAAAATCTCCTCCCCCTTCATCCTCTGCTACTCTGCTCATCCTGCTCTCTCTTCTTATTAGCTTTATAAGGCCCATTGTGTAGTTGCCATGGTAACAAGTGGCTTACAGAGAGGGAAAGAGTGAGAAATGAGAGAAAGAGGGAGTTGTATGTGGATACAGAAGGCAAAAAGTCTGAGAAATCAAAGGATGCCAGTGGAAAAAAGAGAGTGGGTGAGCGAGCGAGAGAGAGTGAGAGTCTAACCATGCAGGGGGGTGGAAGAGAAAGGGAGGAAGGGAGGAGGGGCGATGAATGAAAATCAGGAAAATGCAGAGAATGAAATGTGAGATTTCAGGGGGGTTGGAGAGAGAAATGAGGACAAGAAAGTAAAGAGAGCACTTTTTTCTCTCTCCCCCTGCACGCCAAAAAAGGTATTTCCTCCCTTTCTTCACATCCGTCCTTCCTTCTTCTTCCTCTTCAATCCTGAAAATGTTTCACCACACCAACCCAGCGTTTACACAATAAAGGTTCGGCCCTGCAGCAGAGTATGCAGGTGTCATCCACCTGCGTGGGCGGCTGGAGAAAAAGTAGGCCTATTTATAACCTGATCCATCACTGGTGCTGCTGTTGATGCTCCGCAGCTCCGCTTTACGTAACGTTGGACATTGCTCAGGAAGATATTCCCTCAGTGCCCTCGGAGCAGAGCGCCAAGTGCAATGCAGTGTTATGCAAAAGCGGATGCAACACAGCCGTCCTCCATGAATTATGCAGTGCCCCCTGCGACAAGTTAGTGACACACAGGCGCAGATCTGCAGGTGTGTATTTAATCAGCTGTGAAGGTGCTGGAAAAGCTTCTTAATACCCACCAAAGACTAATGTTGCAGGTGACATGTTACATTTGCATTTGTCTATTGTTTACAAAGGGGAAACCGTGTTGGTACATTTCTCAGTTTGTCTCCCTTTTTTAACATTTAAAGCTGTACCAAGTCCAACCATTCATATTTTCTCTCTACAAACAATGGGTCAACCTCGGTTGTCAAAGTGCTCTATATCTATGAGCACCAGCCAATTGTTTACCTTAAGAAAAGTTCAGGTAAATCACCTCTATACTGCCTCCATGCAACAAACTGCAGACAGACAAAGCTTGTAACTAGCTTGAACACATAATGAGGTATTTAGCTGCTTAAGAGCCACATGTTTCCCTCTTGAAGGGAACCTAAAGAAGTTTGAAAGCCACGACAACAACAACAACAACAACTCAGTTTTACTGCTATCTTTCAAGCACATACACAAATCAAATGAGAGTGACAGCCTCAATAAATAGATATGCTGTGCTACATATTTAGCGACATTAGCTAAAAGGATTTCACTCAGTTGGATTCCTCCACAGCACCGTCACACAAACAGCATTACTGTATTACTGTACTCTTCTTCCTAGATCTCTTCACCAATCAGGAGTCACCGTTTGATCCTCAGTGTTTACTTTTAGATTTCAAAGAGAAAAAGAGTGACGAAACAGGTCTAACTTTATGTAATGCTTGAATCTTCATATATATCGGTCTGCCACTATTATATTGCCCATCTCAGATATATCGGTGTCAGCTTGTTTGTTCTGTAAACCCGCCTGTGTAAACTTTTTTTTAGAGAACATAAAAATGCTAAAAACAACCTTAAAGGAGAACAGAAGAAATGACATCAATCACGCAGTTGATTCAGTCAATTTGAACTCCTCTGCTTACAATACTCTCAGCACTGTCTGCAGCAAATGTAGCAGAGGGTGGTCTGCATGGTAACGGAAAGTAACGTATTCTGTGGTGGATTTACTTTAGTTTGTCTTTCACAGAAAGGATTTCAGTCGGTACATCAACTGCTATAACAGTGAATAATTCCACTTTAAAGTTTGAGTTGCCTCTGTCTTAAAAATCTGACTCTGGCAACAACTACACTTTTTTTTTTTGCTCTGTTTTCCACTTGTCGGTGACACACAGGAACGTTTTCAGACTCTCATCTCCAAATCACAGAGGGGAAATGAAATTCTCAGGAGTGGTCTTGATCAGCTGTGGATACAGTCTGCCTTAAAGATATGACTTCTTCACACTCTCTTTACACTGCAAACACCACTAGGTGTTCAGTGTCAGGTGATCCAGTGATCAATGATCTCCAGCAGTTAATGAGCCGTCAAAGGCAACCAGATCCGCTGCTGTTTTTTTTTCTCTTGTGTTTGTGCAGCATTGGCTTTGTGTTGTTTACTTGAAAGATTGTTTCATCCGTCCTCTGATGCTTAATTCAGCCTTCTGTTCTCAAATATCAAAGACTCCTCTTGTACCTTGACATCAGCTCACATCTACAAGCACACGCTTCTGCATAAACACAGTCGGTCATCTCGCTGGGCTTGATCATTAGGCTCAGTCAAAATCAGCAGTGCCTTTGTTTGCTGCATTAGTTTGCGACTTATGAACACACACACACACACACACACACACACACACACACACACACACACACACACACACACACACACTCTCCTGGCTTTTCTGACTTTTCATGCTCACGTTTGTCCCTTGAAGCCTCCTACTTTCTTATTTGAAGAATGACGCTTAATGAAAGCTATTTCTGGCCCTTGATAATGACCATTAGCATATTTAATTATAATCAAAGCACAAGTGAAACAAACATGCACAATGACAGGAATTTCCCCCGCTGCTCCACCCTGGTTTGAATGTGAACACCCCGTGGTTAAGCTGAATGCAGGTGTAATGAAATAAGTGCTCTTCACTCTGCACTCTCTCTCAGAGGGGATCAATCAAGAAGTTGATAGACGGTGTCAGTTTTCATGTGTGTATTACTTTTTCACTGTGTTATGAGTTTGTTTGTGTTGTAGCTTCATTTAATGAGTTTTTGTTGACAGAGCAAACCTCGTTCAATTCAAGACAGAATCTGTAGTTGTTAATCATCTAATATTCTCTCCTCTTCATGTATAGACACATTTCTACTAAGCGGCATCAACATGTCCCTGATGCAGAGCAGGTTTGTAGTGTTTCAACTTATTGCCAGTCTATCCACTCCAAACAGTTTCCCCCCTCTGAGACGAAGATCTAATTAACACCACAAACTCATTAAGGAGCGGGACGGTTTTGATCACACGTTCTGGGTGCTTGTATCATTTAGTTTTCACCTCAGGCAGTTGTGCTAACAAGTCACGGTAAGATTGGAGGACTTTAGTCTGAAGCCTGTGTTTTGTAAGGATGGGGGGAGGTGGGTCAACAGCTGTTGGATGAATCCTATAAAATGTGGACAGACAGTCAGTAAATCGTAATTAGTTCATTGTTATCCTAACTTTTTCTCTGCTGCCATCAACCATTTCAGCCTGTGACTGAAATGGGTCATTTCAGCTCCTGTCTCTTTAAGGCCCCCCTTAAGGGGATATTTCTTACAACTTTGCTCTTATACGTTGGCAGAACCTGACGTCAGCAAAATGTAAATGTCAGCATTAGAGGCTTCAGGTTTAATACGTTGTACCCCAATCAGTACCTTTACAGGAAGGATGTACCAACATGGACATCTCTCTCTCTCTCTTGGATGGTGGTTATATACACATTTTTATTTTTAAACGTCGGTAAATATAGCCTACTTGGGTGACCGTAAATATACATGGGCGGCCCGCCCGAGTATCATCAATGTGTGGGAAACACTGGCCTGCTTCGTATCAAAATGCCTAAGCACAGTCGCAAGCATGGCTTTAGGTGATGGTGACTCATGTTTGAAGCTCATTAACCAAACGAAGCTCACACAGACTTATTTCTAAACAACAAAAAAGCAACAGCATTCATTTAGATACACAGAAAAACTCATCCTACTTCTTAAAAAACAGCAGTGACAAAGAGAATTTGTACACATTTGTGTATCCCCTTGATTGCATTTGGTGCTGACAGTTTGAAAGAGCAGCCTAACTGATCTGGACACACACACACACACACACACACACACACACACACACACACACACACACACACACACACACACACACACACACACACACACATAAGGCATTTCAATGATGTCAGTAAGAGACTGCCATCACTCCTGACTTCAGGAGTCTAGAAAATGGGTTACTGCGGGAGACGAGCCAGTTGCCGTGGCAATATAGTCTGCGTACTTGAATCAGGAATGAAAGTGTGAATTCAATATCTGCAGACTCGGCCCCTTGCCGCCTTAAGGCTGCTTCAGATGGCGGTTATCAAACATGAAGTAATGCACTCAGCAGGGAGTCCTCTCTCTCTCTGTCTCCCTCTCTCTCTCTCTCTCTCTCTCTCTCCCTGCCTGACACATTGGACAGGTTAAGACTGACCTGTTTGCACCTGTTAGTGTAGCTTAAGCTCTGATGCGGCAGACCTGAAGGAAACTTTCAGTGTGCACAAATTGAAAAAAAAAGAAAAAAAAAAGGGGGAAGTTGAGTAAAAATCTTCTGCAACATGACTTCATCCTAGAAAAAGACAAGCAGGACATTTTTTTACTCAGCATTTCAATAAATTAGAGGAGAAGATGCAGATTCAGAGAAGATGAATATTGAGTAATCCTAGAAACTTAACCAGATATAATTGTTTACAGTTCACAGTCCTTTCTACTTGCCGAAATCTACACGGCATCTACCTCTGTCTATAACTGTAATAAGAATATCACGTTTTCCGATCTGTGGCACACTTATAATGCAACTCTTAGATCACTCATTCAACATTTATCTGCATCTGAAAGTCAAATATTTAGCCTGATTGCACTTTGTTTTCTGAATCTGAACCAGAGATATTCACAACAAAACAACATTTGATGTGAATACATGCAGCCAATGTTATCCTGAGGTTATACACACAGAATACGAAAAGGAGATTACTCAAGGTACACAACAACATCCATTTCTTTATTTACATGACGTACGGAGCTTACTCAGAAGACTGTCCATGTCATGAACGCTTAACTACACAACATATTCCATTCATACCTGATTACAGTTTAACCAGGTCAAGAAACAAACTCCATTCTGATGGTTTGAGGATGTTGTGTCTTGGCTACAGATCTCTTCATTTGCTCTAAAACTCAACTAAAGAGCAAAATGGAAAGACATCACAACAGCTTTTTCAATCATAAGGGTAAACTGTAACCTCTTTTCTAACCTTAGTTGAGGAGTTAAAACCAAACGTGACACACACACGTTGGATTAATCAACATAAACACTTAACAGGGGAGGATCCAACCAATCAGGCCAGCTCATTCTGCTCCAATCAGGAACAAGACTGTTAATAGATTTATTGGAAACCCCAAGAGGGGGTTTGCTTTTTCTTTCTTGATGGTTATGTTTGAAACATTTGAAAGGGCTGGATGTGTCCATTGTCAAAGAATTAGAGCGTGAAGTTTAATGGTAACAACGTGATCATTTTTATTATTCTCAGATTCATCTTGACTTCATGATCAGGAACCTTTGCATGTAACAGTCGATGTATATAAGTCTGTCATGTACACTGGATGAAGAGCTGGCATTCACTGGGGCTGATGATCATCACGTCTCGGGTATATTTAGAACTCTCTCTCCACAGCTTCTGCACTTCAAGGTAATGATCGTGGCATTTACAGCAGCACTTGAAGGCAGCACTGATTCTACTCTTTCAAGTTATATGGTGGATTTCCTGTTGCTTTAACACTTTCTCAAATCAGCAACCCAAACCAAGCAGCCCCATTCTTGATGTGGGTTTATTAGCAAAGACTACATAGTGTCAGCTTTAGCGCCTGAAGCACAGGGAGCTGACGACGATTTCTCCAGGCCTGTAGCGCTCTGGAAATACGGATCACTCTTAAATCTGTGAGATGACTGACAGCTCAGATATTACTCTGTAGTTTTTAATAACAGTCAGTGCAGAGCCACAAGAGACGGCACGATGAACACCGCTCTATCAGATGTTTGGATCATCTCCCAGCCTGACGCACGCACACGCACACGCACACACACACACACACACACACACACACACACACACACACACACACACACACACACACACACACACACACAGGAAAAGCATCCCTGAGTATGAGAGACAGTGTGCTGTCTTTATAGTGTTGGTGCACATTCACAGGCTCACAGTCCATTTAGTCTTTCACCACGCAACTCAAGGTAAGGATGAAGGAAAAGCAAGGTGGTATGTAAAGCACCTTTCAAAAACAGGGCAACAAAAAGGGCTTTACAATAAACAGACAGTCATTAACAAAAGAGATACAAGGAACTCATGACACTGTAAACAGATGAGCTATAGAAACAAAAGACAAAAGAAGACAATAACAGACTGAAAATAGAAATTAGAAGGCAGCTTCAATGCAGCATGAGCAAATATCCCCCCCCCCCGCACATTTAATTCTTCATTCTGTCTCCCCTTTATTCCTCCAGCCACTTTTTCAGAGCTCTCATTTCCCTCATAGTCTCTCTCTCTCTCTCTCTCTCTCGCTCTCTTTCCGCCCGTCACTCACTGTTATACGCTCCCTGCCCGCCCCCTCACTCTCCCTCAGACTCACTGCCATTTATCAGACCGTCTTCTTTTCCTTTTTGCCTCTTCATAACTCATTTGGCCTTCCACTTAAACTCCCTTTTCCATTCAGTCAAATAGCCTTCTGCACCACCTCTGTCTCTGCTTTTTCTCCTTGATCTTTTGCCCACTCACTCTTTCTCTGACTACTTTAACATTCAAGCTTTTCAACCTGTTCTCAAGCTTATTCTACCACTCTTCTCATCTCATCTTCTTCCTTCCCTTTCTCCTCTGTCCATTCTGAACGCTGGGGAAGAGACGTCTAGTCTTGGACACTGATCATTAACAATCATTAACAAGCAAACATCCTGCAGCCGGTGTCAAAGACAAGAAGGGGGGACTCACCCTTTTCCTATCCATCTCTCCTCAGCACCTTTTGAGGACTACTAAACACTTGGATTCATCTTCCTCCTGTTTCCATCTGTCTTTGGATTTAGATATTGCATTAAGGGCTTAATTAAGAATTAAAATGGCTTACTCCAAAATTAAATCTAACTTCTGTGTAATGATTGCTTACGGGAGAAAACGCAGAGAAGGTAATTATTTTGGAAGAGCTTTTACTTCACAGGCCAACATTCAATTAGATGTACTCATTCTAAGCAGGCTTTAAGTAGGTAGTGTGTTCTCTGTTGATAACTTTCATAAAGTCAAAATAGACGTTTTAAGCACTTTAAATACATGACTTTTGAGTCCTTTTTTTTAAAGATTTATTTTTTGGCTTTTTGGGCCTTTATCAAAGAGACAGAACAGTGGACAGAGTCGGAAATCAGGGAGAGTAGAGAGAGAGAGTGGGGAACGACACGTGGGAAAGGATCCACAGGTCGGATCTGAACCTCGGCCTCCCGCTCTGACGACCACACACACCAACCACTGCGCCACCAGCGCCCCAGTTTTGAGTACTTTTGACTGAGCTGCTACTTGACGTTATTGCCCAAAGGAAACAGAGAAGTTTCTTAAAAACAGTGAATCACAGATGGTCAAGATTGAGGAGGATTTAGGTAAACAAGCATTCAACAAAAACAGCTTAAAATCTTTTTTTTTCTAAAGAATTATTCTTTGGCTGTATTGGCTGTTTATTTTGAGAGACAGGACAGTGGACAGAGTAACCGGGGAGAAAGAGAGAGAACGGGGAAGGAGCCACAGACCATGATTGGAACAGAGACTTCTATAACTAGTTTTAACGTCTGCTATAAGAAGTGCATTCATTTCTTCTGTACTAACTACAAAAGCTGTAGTTGAGTAGTTGAGTATCCTGGTTATGAACCGTATCCCGGTTTTGATCACATTGGGGATATATGGCGTTTACATGCACAAGGACTGATTCATGTACCTGAATACATGAGAAATACGACTATCCCCTTTTCTGATTACTGCATCTTATTTGCTCATGTGCCTTCAGTGTTTCTTTTTTACGACACAAACTGCGGCAATTTTGAAATCTAAGAAAAATGAGACCACTGTGGACTATTGCTTTTCACTCAGCATGGACTTAGCACTACTGAGAGCCACCATTGTGCTGCAGATACAGTATGGCGTATCCAGACAAAACTCAGTTTCTTCGTGGCTCCAGAAGAAAGATGCTCTCGTTGCCGCCGCCATGTTTGTTTTTGTGTCACCTGGCTGAGGCAGCGCACGGCAGGTAGTCAGTAGCTGTCAGAAACCAGGGTAAGGCGCGTACGTGCCACATGATCACGTTTTCTTTCGGCGTTCTCCATGTAGCAAAATTGGGATAACGGCTTATCCGGGTTTCTGAAATCGGGATATCATGTTTACATGCACAAACAGAAAAATGGTATACTTAAAAAACTCGATCAAAACTGCCCTACTCATTGACCATTAGTGTTCAGGAGTACTGTATATGTTTCATTCAGACATATTGGTATTAAGATAAGAGAATAGATGAAATGTTTGTTTACATTTTGGATTATTTTGTCTTTTCGATTTGACCGTTCTCGCCGGCTGCAGACATGACAGGAGCGATGAATGTGAAGAATTGATCTATGAATGGATTCAGTGTTTAGGTACAATGAACAAATACCTCATAGTGTCAGATCTATTCCTCTCCCTCCCACCATCTTCCTCCTGACTGTCTCTCTCTGAGGAGTGGGTGGAGTGAGGATGTTCTCGGCTGAAGGTTTTGACCGTTTATCAACTTGAGGAATCGATGACTTCACAAAGCTTAGCATCAGTCGCTTGATCGAGAATATATAATAAAGCAGTCTCTCTTAATCTCTGATAAAGAGTACATTTTTCATCCTGATGAACTGATGGCCATTAACCACGAGGGAGTTAATTCTTTACCTGAGAGACACACTGTGTTGCACAAACACAAACTGCTTTGTTTGTCTTGAGATCAACACAAATACCATCCAGTATCTGGGCTGAGCTGCTGCAGGCCTCAACTTGTGTGTGTGTGTGTGTGTGTGTGTGTGTGTGTGTGTGTGTGTTCTACTTGTGCAATAAAAATGCAGGTGTTGTTCAGGGTGACGCTGCTGATGCTGTTACTACATCTGATTCTTGAGATAGTTGCTGCATTTCAGCAAACGGCGGGCAGTGAGTTCTGTGTACAGCACACGCTGTGTGATTGTTTCTTATTTGAGTTGTTATTGTCTTGGATGGCCAGGTAAGAAACACACACACACACACACTCTCACTGAGGACAGTCTGTAAGGGAGCACTGCAGAGCGATCTTTAGGATGAGAAAGAAAAACTTAATGAAGGTTAAATCAACGCAGAGAAAGACGATCGATAGTCTGCAGGGGGAGAAGAAGAGAAATGAGAGAATCAAGGTAGTCAGAGCCAAATTGCGCCTCTCTGTTATCAATCCTGTAATTTGTCTCACACAAGTTGTCAGCATGTCTTTACTCTTATCAGTACATCTGATGTTCTATATATATTATCTTTACCTGAAATGTGATTTAATTGAACTGAAAAGCTCAAGGATGTTTAAATTTATTGTGCTTCTAACTTGTCTTCTACCTCCTCTTCAGACCTCTGCTTTTGATCTGTCTGATCTGTTCCTCTGGAATGCACACATTTTAAGTGCACATACACCATACACACACACACGCTCACACACACGCACGCACACACACACACACGCACGCACACACACGCACACAACTGCTGATTTGATTGCCGTGTTTATCAGCCTCACACTTTTCACTTGCTCTCTCGAAGGCAGAAGACACTTAACCATCCCGGGAAAAGAAAACAAAAATGGGAGAGATGCTTGCACTTGGGCTCTTTGTTGCTGTAGTAACCAATAGGCTCACCTGTTGCCAACAGTTACTCATCCTAAAAAGGGAATAGAAGCAAAGAGATGAGCCATAAAGGTTTGCAAAGGAAATGCAGGGTTTAAAGAAGAAACGCAGCTTCTCCACTTGAAGAGGATGAATAGTTCTAGCTGAAGATACGTAACTGGATTCCACTCAAATGACAAACGTCTTTTTCCTCCTTTTGTTTTGAAATGTTCTGACTTTGAGTCGATCATTGGCCGTCAGAGCAATGAGCAGTATGCGATCTTTTCTATTTCAAAAAGCCTTTTGTGTCTTTCTCTCTCTCCTTGTATCTTTTATTCTTATTATTTAAATTTGACTCCTTTACAATCTTCTTAAATATATATCTTCAATAATATTTTAGCATGGACACAAACTCCAGTTGTTCTTGACACAAGCGGCCAGAAGCCGAAGTGTGCAAATAAAAACTGTCATGCTGTAACATTTTGATGCCTTCAGGTGCAGTGTAAAACGTAGGATTTATTTTGTGCAGAAATAAAATACTACTACTTCATCTAAGGGACAATGCCAGCAGAAGAATAGAAGTGAAGTGCTGAGGTCAAAGGTTAACACAGTGCATTATGATGCTGATCTTTTAGCCACTCTGTGCTCTTTATCATGTCATATGTCCAGGATTAGTCGTAATCAAAGAGCTTTCAGCTTGTGTAGGAAAATACAGCCATGTCCATGTGACGCCTGAGTGTGAGTCATGTTTCCAGCCCTTATTACCTGAAGACTGTTAATGTGTTTCCTACTGTTCAGGTGCAGCAAAATGCAGCAATCACATTCACAGCAAATCATATGAAAAGGCTCTCCATTCGAGGGCCGCTGCTACAATCGCTCTGCTTTCTCCCACTGTTATTCTTCCACGGCTTTTAACCAGCGAGAAAGATCTCAGACAGTCACTCTTCTGGGGGTTCTCTCTTTCAAAATGCATTAGTGACATTTTCAGACTCGGATTGTCTCATGGAAGCTTCTCAGCCAACGTTATGTAAATGTTTCATGTGGATGTGTCAGGGACAGTCATGCAGAGCCAAGTGACACACGCTGACAGGAGACCATTTGTGTCTGTGTGTGTGTGTGTGTGTGTGTGTGTGTGTGTGTGTGTGTGTGTGTGTGTGTGTGCGTGTGTGCGTGTGTGTGTGTGTGTGTGTGTGTGTGTTCGAGCTGTGCATCAAAATCAAATGACATGATTGAAAAGTTCAGTGTGTGTGTGTGTGTGTGTGTGTTTTTAGAGGGAGGTTCACATGGAGTTCTTATTAAAGTGACAGCTTTGATTACAGGGTTGTAGTGTTTCGATGTATGGCAGTGTGGACAGGAACTTTATCTATTTATTGTACTGACCATGTGGTTGTGGTGTGTGTGTGTGTGTGTTTGTGTGTGTGTTTGTCTGTGATTCTTATCAGCGGTGAGATTGTTTACATGGCCTTGAACACAATCTAGACACACAGTGACAGGAAGCAGAGGGAAAGAGATCTGGGCTGGACACACTAACACGTACTTTATATTCCAGCTGAATCTTTCAGGTTTCAGACGAGTATGTTTGTGTTGTTGCAGGTCAGGGAGAATTAACTTCAAAGTCATGTCAGTAGAAGACGGTCACATTGTTTTGTCATGTTCTAGTTCATTGTATACACATTACAATAAGCTTAAGATAAGTGTTAACCGTGATTTTCTTTACTGTCCAATCTATTCATTGATCTCTATTCATGTCTGTACAGAAGGATTGCTCTATTATTATGTGAAATTCACAAACTACAACCCCTTTGTTTGCATCTTTCAGTACCTGTTTGCTTTCCTACACCTGCCTTCAGGTCTCCTCTTTTTTTACACCTCTACTTATCAGTCGAGCTCCATACATTTTGCATTCATGAAACACTTTGTAGGTGATACGATACATAAATAAGAGCAGGACTGTTTCCCCCAAAGGGCCTAGGCTACAATCTGAATCTACCTGGAACACAATGTTAGTCGTTCACTGCAGTGAAGATTGTGAGAGTGGAACTGGAGTAATAAATAATCGCGGTAGAATACGAATAAATAATGAACCTCTTGTTTTGCACCTTGTATCCGGAGAAAAAGTCTTTTTAACATGCAAGACACTTGTCGGGCCCTCGGCTGTGACTTGTTTTTCGGATGTGAACACAAGCATACACAAGCTGACAAGTAGTCAGGCAGACACAAACACATACTAGGTAGACTAGAAAAAAAAACAGATTAGGTATCAAAAAAAAGCTTTCAGCAACTTTTCTTTCTTTCACCTCACTGATCTCAGACAGCTAGCGGGCATGAAAGCATTCCCTCAAATAAGAAAATCAATGGTGTAAAAATGTCTGCCCCGTGAGTTCATGCATACATGCACAAGATCAGACACCCAAACACACATTTGCAGCCAGACAGTGAAGGAGCAGAGGTGTAAAATCCAAGTCAGGAGGTCTTTTACTTTTCCTCGGAGAAACAAACATCTTTTTAACGGGGAGGCAGAAGACGTATCACCTCGTTTTTATCCTCTTATTTGCAGCTTTGCAGTTTTTTAATCCCCATCTTCCTGCCCGCCTCTACGCTGCGGTGTGCTTATCCATCAGCTCTACACTTTTAAATATTATTGTGTGTTTTGTTTGTTTTTGAGCGTACCGTTCTCATTTCTGTCTACTTGCAGAGTAAATTCATTTGTATGTATCTTTGTTGTGACAGGACCATTTTATGCAAATCTGTCTGATTTAATCCTAATCAGTCAATGTTTGGTGTGTTTGTGTTCTCCCTGCAGACGACGGGCCGTACCAGCGGGACCAGCCCCCTCCTCCCCCTCCTCTCTGCTCTTCCTCCACATCCAATCCTCTGCTGGAGGATCGAAGAAAAAGCCACATCCCAGAGGAGTTCGCAGGACTCCTTCATGGATCCTCCCCTGCTTGTGAAACCCCTGATACGCCTTATCATCTTTACAACCCAAAACCTCGCAAATATGCCCCGACAGACGTCCGAAGCAGCCTGCTGCAGAGCCCCGAGTTCAGCATCGTGATCGGAGGAGGCCCCACGCAGGTCGTTTCCAGGACAGAGAGCGAGTCCTCACCTCAAAGTACTGCTCACGACCCGCAGAAGCCACAGGTGGTGTACAGAACTGTCTTTCACACAAAGGTCAACCAGGACCAAGCCCAATCAAAAACCTACAAGCAGCTGGACCAGCCTCGAGGCTGGTCTACGCTGGGCCGCCCCCCTTCCTCCTACTCTGATCAAAACGGGGAAGTTCCAGAGTTACGAGGCAACCACACGGGAGGTGTGCCCAAAGGCGGTGCGTCAGGAGCTGGCTACGAAGAGAGGGCCTGCACCCTGGGGAGGATGAGGTCCATGCCCCGCAGCGTGTTAGACCTGCAGCTCTCCAAGTCTTTGTCCAAGTCTGATTCCAACCTGGTAGCTGTGTCTCCCATACAGGTTAGACTATCTCCACTCGTATAACCCTTAATTTTTATTTTCTTCTAAAATGACTCTTTCTCATTCTGTGATCAAAGCTTTAACGAGAGCATGATTTATAAAACAGAACCCAGCTTTTTTGCTGCATTATGAAGCCGAGCTCAAACTTCAAACTTCTTCTCTGACACTGACTCGCTCTTCTGAGACGTTTACATAAGAGGCCAAGGATGACACAACAGACTCTTTTAGTAGAAGTTAAAAAGTTTTCTCTTGGTAAAAGTTTAGGTCAGCACAGAGATCCCAGCTAGCAAGAAGCTACATGAATGTATTGTAAATAATCCGTAGTATGAATTATGCAGCTGTGGAGGTAGTTAGCATCCTGCTGCATTATGCAAAGTCACTTCATAACCAGACAAGAAAACAGTCCAGCCAAATTATATAACTTCCTAATCTGGACCACAGGGCTCCCTGCTGTGATCCACAGCCTATGAGACTTCTTCTTTTCATTAACAGTAAATAAATCATGAGATAAATACATAGTCTGTTTGATGAAAAATGCTTCATTATAGATGAACTTTGATGAACAGTGAAAGGACTTTTTCTTTAAACATTTTTAAAGTTTAAAGATCCTGTGATCACTGCTTCTTTTTTTTTTTTTGCAGTTATGTTTTATTTGGGAAAAAAAATGTGTGTGTTTAAAATCTTGACCAGGAGGAGCACAGCTGGGGGTCTGGATCCCGTGGCCAAGGGCCTGGGAGTCCTAGCCCAGGAGAGGGGGCTAGTCCTGGGGCGAGACTGGAAAGAACACCGTCCTTCACTGCAGAGTGGGAAGAGGTAAGAGGAAATGTTCCAGAGAAGTATGGATTCAGACCGCATGTTTAGGATAAATTGTGGTATTAAAGGAGAAGCAAAGTGGTCAAATGAACAGAAAATGAAACATAAACATGTCATCTTTTTGTTACTGAGGCGTATCAGACTGTTTACTGTGAACCTGGTACACAATGAAAACCAGTACCCTCAAAAGGGGGAACACCAAAAAGTTAGATGCTTTAATGTCTCCACCTTTGAAACCTACTCTGCTACTACAGCCTCAGTGTTCATTTCACATGCTTCCACATTGAACTTGTTCTGTGCACAGCGGTGGAGCTGCTGGGGGGGAGCAGGTGTAAGAGAGAAAGCAGTTTGTCTTATAGAGTGTAGAGGTTCGGAGCTCAGTGGTGCTGCTGTGTGTCGGTGTGTTTGTGCTGGGGGCTTCTTCTGTATCAAAGGGTCTCTGACACAGACGTGACCCGCCAACTGGACACCGCTGTTCATTCTCATGCCTTTATGAACAGTTAGGTCACAGACACATTAGCCTCTGCTCATTGGTTATCATCCACACAACACCCACTTAAGGACACTGATGCTTCTGGGCCTGAAAGTTCAAGAAATCTGACAACTAAACAGCACGTCATACTGGAATAATCAGGATGGTAATTAGTCTCTCTCTATTTTTGAAATAATGCTAATGCAAGTACATTTGTGCGTGCTTGTCCACATTTGCATGTGCATGTTCATTAGGCACTCAACGTAGCTCAGAACTTGCTGATGGTGATGAATTACCATATGGAATTTCCCATAATTCTTAGCAATTAAGGTGACCTTTCCTGTGTAATTGCATGCTCGGGGAGGATGAGATAATATGGCTTCAGGGAAATAGTGGAGTGATATATATGGAGACGTCGGAGGAAAAAAGAACGAAGTTGCTCTATTTGCAGCACGTGTTTAAGAAAGAGTTGCGATATTAGCAAGAGGGAAATCACAAGGGACGTCCCGCAACAGACAACCATCTGAAGATCTCCATTCTCTCATTAGCGCTACACTACAGGATTAATTAAGGTGTGTTGAGTATGTTACAAATGTGTGCTTTAATCCGGCTTTAATTTAAAAACTGCTGAAGTGTTCCACTTGAGTTGTTTGGATGTAAATTATCAGCCTGAGGCAAAATGTTGGTACAAAAGAATACGATTTCTGTACCATCAAAGAAGTATTTAACTGAACAAAACGAAACAGAATTCAGATCACTACATGGATCATTTCAGTAAATACTGTAACACCCTGGCTCTTATAGCCCTGTTTCCACCAAGCATTCCGGCTCAGTTCGGTTGGGTACGGTACCCATTTATTGGCTGAAGAGCTGGAGCATTGGCACTCATGGAAGCTGAAGAGCAAAGGGATGGGGATGTTTGTAGACTTGTAAAGTGGCATTGGCAAAGCTTGCAGATTGAGGATTCAACCTTGTGGCCACAGTGGGCCACCTACATGCAATACTGAGTTGCCACACAGAAACTTTTTTGCCAGATTGAGCTGAGTCTGTAGAGAGAGAGAGAGAGAGAGAGAGAGAGAGAGAGAGAGGTGTTTTCACTACAAGTGACTTCTGTCACATCACGTAGGAAAATGTAATGTCATCTTTGTGTAAAAATGTCTGTCACTGCAGCTTCATTGGCATCTCTTTTTAAATCAATATACAGTACACAGATCATTTCACATTGAAGTACCTCTTACTAGTTGGACATAAATAAGTGATCAGTTTGCTGTGACATGCAGAAACGGATGCTCAAAGATAAGGTCACCTTCATGGTGTGCCAGCTTGTAAACACAGTTTGCATTTGTCAGTGCCTGGCCCTTTAAACACTGGTCTGAAACCGGCTCACAGCCAGACCAGATATTGTGTGACCTGTGGTGAGCCAGCAGCCCTGACAGGTGGATGGATGTGCAGGTCTTATAGTTCAGTGGTTAGCAGCAGGTCCAGGGTCAGTGATCAGCGGTCGACAGCCAGCAGCCCGACACTAATGAACTAGCTTCCTTTCAATCCAGCCTTCTTCTTCCTTCATCTCTCCTCCCCTTTTCTTGAGATTCACTCTAACATCTCCTTTCCCCCCCCTCTGGTCATCCATGCTTTTCAATTCACAGGGGAAAGACTGACATTCAGCGCGCTTGCTGCCGTAATGATCATGTTATGTGACACTTGAATCCAGAAATAGGGGTTAGCCTTATTACTGGGAAATGACTTTCCCTTGCTTGTGTCTTTCTCTCTCTTCCATTTGTTCAGATTGACAAGATCATGAGCTCCATCGGGGCGGGAATAGGCAGCGGCTTGGACATCAAGGGCGACGCCACAGGTAAAGCAAACACAAGCACTTCTGATTATCCTGATTCTGGTTAAGAAGAATTCATTTCTTAGTGTTGCCTATCATTATTAGAAAATTGTATCCACCATTTAATACAGGGAGAAAAAGGCGGCAACAATTCTGGCTAACCTGCAAGATCATGTTAAGGCTTGTGCTAGTTTAAATACTGCATACACCTTAAAATATGATCGCACTGAGCCTTGCTTAAGTTAAATAACAATGCAGGCGTTATCTATTTAAAAATACTGTTTTTGGTCGATCGTACCAGTTATGCTAGTTATTGACTTCCTGTTTATCAGTCAACCAGAGATCCCTCAAGGTCAGCGCTATTCTTTTTGAGAGTAGAAACCCGGCAAGTTGTCTCAAAATTCCTGAGGATATTTTGATTGAATTGGGAGAGGTTCTTCTATTTTTTTCCTTATGATTTCTTGATTATATTTCATTTTAAGGCCACTAAAATCTAATATTGGTACTGTATGTTGACTTGTTACGGACCAATAGACATGTACAACTGTTAACCATAGATCAAAAGTAGACATTTCTCTGTTTCAAGAGGCTACGAGTCCACACAGGTGAGGAAGCAGTCAGAGAGTGCTGTGGAAAGCTGCTATTGGTGCCTGTTGGCTCTGGAGTTGCATTGACTGCGGTAATATTAGAGAGATGAAACAGGTTAGGTTGTAAATCCTCTTTGATTGACAGGAAGCCTGTGAACAGGTCCTGTTGAGTCTATTGATTCATTACTGAGAGGAGGAACCCCAGAGAAAGAGGGATGATGATTACTCTGTCAAACTTGCACTTAAAGTTTGTTTTATTAGAACCTTGAGGATTGGTAGCCAAACCTATGAAAATAAGACCTTAATTACAATAAAAGCAGAATGTTCTCTTAGATTGTTTAAATGTGTGTGGGTGTTTATGTTTGATGACTTTTTTGTGTGCATCAAATCCCTCTTTTTACCAGTTCTTCTCACCTGCTTACCATTGAGTCCTCCTTTACTTGACTGTTGTACATCCCCCCCCTCCCGGCATAAACACCCCCATACTCCAGCTCCTGATCTCCCCTCCCCTCCTCCCTCTCTCTTTTCATCCATAAAAGCAAAGCCTCTGCTAACCATGGTTACCACAGGGAGAAATCCTGTTTGTGCCAAAGATGCTTCCCCGCAACCAACTCACACACAAACACTTCATACAGCTGCTGCGGCTGCATGCATACCCTCAGAGTGGTGTGTGTGTGTGTCTGTGTGTGTGTGTGTGTGTGTGTGTGTGCATGTGTGCATGTGTGCATGTGTGTGTGAGTGGGACAGAGAGAGAAAGAGTGGGAGGGATCTTGGCTTCTTGCAGACAAAGACACTGAAGCTGTTGTGATGGCTATTATCAGCAGTGCGAGCCAGATATATGTAGAGGGAGCAGGGTGACAATCGACACCCTGACAGAAGACAGAGACGAAAGGTAGACTGAGAAGAGAGAGCGAGTGAGGGAATGAGGGAGGAAAGCAGCGCTCAGAGAGAGAGGGAGAGAAGAGAGAGAGGGAGAGAGAGAGAGGAGGCTGCAGGAGCATACAGATGAGAGTGGGAGTACTTGATAAAGAGAAATCTACAGCGCATGCAGCTCTCGCTCTTTCTCTCTCTCTCTCTCTCTCTCTCTCTCTCTCTCTCTTTTACACACACACACACTTGCATACACACACACACGCGGAAGGGAGCAGCCAAGCGAGCGCAACAGCTGAAAAAGAAAGCGGCTGCTCTGCTGTGCGCGACAAACACACAGCTGCTTTCCGCTTGCGGATCTATACCTCCAGTCTTCTCCAGCAGCCATGGCTGGCAGGATTTAACCCCAGGACAGAAGGACTCTTTTCTGGATACAACTTCAGACTTCCCCTTTTCATCCTTCATCAGGCTGGATTCAAAGGAAACATCTGGACGCCTTCTCTTTACCTGCTTGCACCCTTGCATGCTGACCCCCTCCTTCCTCACCATGCCTTTAGACTAGCCTCCCACCACCTCCACCTCCACCTTTTCCTCCTCCTTCTCTTTTCCCTCTTTACCTGCATCCCCTTTTCTTCTCTCCCCCCCACCCCCCTCCCACCCCCCCCACCCCCCCTCTGGCAGCCTTGCCAAAAGACTCCCCAAAAGCATGGCGGGCTCCTTCGACAGCCACTTTGCCCGCCAGAACATGATGTGGCAATGCCAGCTGTCTCAGCCGGACTGCCGCTGCTACCGCGTGGATGGCTACTCCCTACTGAAACGTTTGCCCCTCCACCCCCTCATAGGTCCCCGCTGCCCTCTGCAGTCCGTGGGCCAGTGGCTCGACTCCATCGGCCTGGTCCAGTACGAGAACCACCTGCTGGCCAACGGATTTGACAACGTCCAGTTTATGGTGAGTGAGTGTTTTGTCAAGTGTTTTTGGGGTAAAAAAAAAAGGACAAAAAGGCATCTTGATGCTTTAAGTTGATCCATTTCTTTTTCCTTTTCCTTCCTTTTCTTTGTCTTTGCTGTGGCTCCTTACCGGTGCTTTAAATGTAATCTCTTCTTTCTGTTTGTCCACCTCCCACCAAGCTCTCTCTGCTCCCCTAGGTGCAGCTCATCATCTCTAATCATCTTCTTTGCAGTGATTAGCGTGACTAGTCTTTCTCCTTCTACTCTGATTTCTTTAGCTTATTAGATTTCCGCCTCTTTGCATCGTTTTCTCTCTCCGTCTTTCTCTCCCATCATCCCTGCCTCTCCCAAATGATGCCATGTGAGGTCCTCCTACGCACAGAAATCCTACGCCACATCTCCAGCATCAAGCTGCAGACATACATGCACTCAACTCGCTAACAATGCAACGGAAAAAAAAACAGCTTGGTTCATGGTTTTGAACCTTTTCTTCAATAGTAACACACACTGGAATTAAACCACCTGTAGCCTGTGGATTTGGAAGAGCCTGAATCTCTCTTTTATCTGTTGTTCCCTTCATCCTCAGTGACGTAGAGAGATTCGCACTGGGTCACTTTGCAGCCAGAAACTCTTTTGATGTTTGTGTGGGTGTGCTGGTAGGAGTTACAGCAACAGGAAAATAGAAGGTTATAAGGGAGGGAGGGATAATAAATGAGCAGAAAGAGCTGAAGAGAAGTGATGAAGGCAAATAGAGAGAAACTGCAGCAGAGGCAGAAAGCAAAGAGACAGACTGTACAGGAGCAGAGAGATGCTGACTGGAGGAGTTTATATGGAGTTTAAAATCGTCTCTGTTAGGTAATAACGTCACATCTCAAAGAGGTTATTCCAAACGGTTTAAGAGCCAACAAGACAAAAATACAAGAGCATCTCATGAGCTAGTAGAAGAGAGTGAGTTTTCTATGTCAGACCTCATCATCACTGTGACGTCATTCTAACAACAAAAGTCTAACAACAAAAAAAATGATAATCGTCAAGCTCGTTCATTAATGTTGTCATTTCTAATGGTTACTGTAACACCTTCAGACGTACAGTAGCACACAGGGTTAAGATCTCTGGTGTTACATTTATGCTGTTTTTAATGTCTGTGTTGCTTTGCTAGCATCTTTGATGAACCAAATCCATCAACAACGTCTTTTCACCGTCAGTCAGGCTAACGTTAACAAATATTCTGCTGTTACAGACCTGCTGATATACTGTGTGATACTTTGTGATCATAGACACTGGTTATGTAATCACAGTGGCCCTTTGCATATCATTTTTATTCGAATTCAAAGAAGAAAGCATTGGCTTGTTAGCCTCAGAGGCGGTTTACACCTTGCCGTAAACGCTCCTGCCTGCTGTAAAGGCGATGCATTAAGTCTTTTGAAACGGGTGGGCGCTTATTTGCATGTCAGAAAGGCAAGTGAGTTCTGATCTCAAGCAGTCAATTCAGACGGAGTAATGCAATGTGTAAACGCCCGTACTTCAATGCAGTCTACTTTTTCGGATCACCCAGGATGGATTTTAATGCAAAATGTACTGCAAACAGCCTCTCAATGCTCTACTGTGAGCAAAGTTAGCTTACCTAAGTCCTCCCTTTTCAGAGTTTTTACTTCAAAGCTTCAGCTTTTGTGCGTTTTTGCTTTTTTCATGTAAAAACCTGCCAAACTCAAACTCTACGACAAAGTCCACAATGTTGAAATCCTACCGTACGTCACATTGTTCCAATGAGAGACAGCTGCTGGCTGCTTTTTTCTGTGTAGGTATGCCAATAAGACTTCCAGGTCAGAGGAGGGGATGCAGTTTCATGTCCTTTCTGACCGACCAATAACAGTTGGAGGCTTTTTCTATGTCAATATCTAAGTGTGTAAAATGTGTGTGTGTTCTGGTCATCAGCACAGTGTGACCTGCATCTAATCGTTTGGTTGCCCTGGCAACAGGGAACTCACAGAATCTCTCTGTTTCTCTTTTAGTGTGTTTCTCCCACACGTGGTCAGTGTGTCTCTGTTTTCAGGCCGTTCCACAATAATCCCTGTTTCAGTTATATCAATCAATTGGTTTTGGTACATGAAGAAACTTGCCATTTTTTGTGTGAGAATAACACTCTTTGCTTGTCAACATTGAAACATCTCAGATCTCTGCAGAAGTTAATTGAGATTTTCCACATGAACCAGTCCCAGACTGTGACGAACACATCATGCAAACCTCGTCAGTACTCTCTCCTGCTTCCTTCCCTCGCCTTCACATTTGTGGTCCTCTTCCTTATTCCATCTTACTTTTCCTGATGTAAGCATGATGTGTGATTTAAAACATATTGCCAGAGCGATTTAACAATACTTCAAATGCATGCAGTGATGTTAACAGCACATGGTTTTAAACAGTTACTGATATCAAAACAACAAAGAACAGAAAGAACAAGAATCACAGCCCAAAACTTTGTTCTAACGTGAACGTGCTGCAACTTAAACAACAGTACAAATGCCGATGGTAGAAGGGAACCAATAAGCTCTAAGGGTAAAAAATAAACTCAGTAGAGCTTTATCCAACAATATTAATGTTGCCATTTATATAAAAGTAATTATTTTTAAGTCAGATTAAATGTTTAAGTGCATGTCAGATGTCACTCTGCTTCGTTTACATTGGGTCACATCTGGTTTTCTACAGGGTTGAGTGAAAAAAAAAAAAAAGTCAGTGGATGTAGGAACCATTGAAGCAGCTGTGTGAGAGTCTTTTCTCTATTTCTCTATTTTAGTTATGTCCCTAAATGAACCCCCCCCCCCCCCCCCCCCCCTTCCATTTCTACTCCTTCCTTTCACACTAATACACACTGACACATAAACACGCCATCATACCTTCTTAACATATCCTGTTCTCATTTGCACCTCGTTTAACGTGCCTAACAGCTTATGTCAGTGCTTCTGAGAGATTTTGGGGATTCTCTTAAGTCCTGGTCCCGCCCCTCTTGTCTAAAAGCGTTACTCAACAGCTCTGTCGTCTCCTTTGTTATGCCTCTGGATGCAATTAATATTAAAAAGAGCTGAGATTCGAAAGCCGAGCAAACATCAGTGTGACTTCAAAGTCCCTTTTGTGACTGGGTCTGTCTCACTGGGTCTTTTCTCTGTTTAAAGTTTTTCTTCTGGAGTCCCTCTTGCTGAGTGGAGTTTTTAACCTCTGTTTTCTTTTTTGTGACTAAAGAGAAGGAAAGTCAATCTTTTGAGACCTTGGAAAAGCTCTTGGTGGCAACAACAAATTGATATTAATGCAGTTGAGATGCAGGCCACAGGGAGTAGATCAGTGTTTGCAGCGCTCTGTTTGATTGCAGATTCAAGGAGAGGTTTGGGTCACATTCATTTCAGCAGCACTCAGTGTGGGAAAATCAAGTTCAAAGGCAGATTAAACCTGAAACAAGTCAGCGCAATAGAAAATGAGAGATTTTTTTTTTCTCCATCTTAGGGCTAGTTCAAGTTGGTCTGTAGGACTGATTGGTTTGCAAATGAATTTGACCTCAAGTCAGATCTGTATCCGTGTGCAGCAGCAAAAAGGCTGCCTGTTCTTTGCAGGAATTTATGCAGCCATGCACTTATCAACATGGACCAATGCACCATCAACGTTTACTACTAATGGGGGTCATTACAGGGGGTGTGTCCACTCACCTTTACCAGCCGGTAGAGGACAAGTGCCGCAAGACTGATGGACAAACAGCAATGGGGCGGACTGGTTGTTATGGTGACGGTGTTTGATATGAAGGACACTACATGGAGACCAATCATGCAGCTTTTAAATGACTGTATACACATGCTTATGTGTTAAAAAAAGAGAGAGAGAGTGAAAGTGAATAAATAAATAAATGAAGGACATAAAGAGAGATTTCATCATGTGAGTATACTGCGTATACATGAAGACCAAACAGCATGACACTGACTGAACCCAGAAGCTGCAACCGAACACAAAAAAAGAGCATTTGATGCAAATCAGCTTTTAAGCTAACATTGTACAAACAAAACAAAAGGAAAGTGCCGACTCAAGTCAGTTTTCTTGCCAGACAGCTAACTAGCTTGTTGGCTGTAGGTCAGGCCAAAGGCGTAAGGCAGAGTTTTCGAGATTTTAAACCAACAAAGATGAAAAATGACACAGAGCAACATTAGCTCTTACTTGAAGTCTTATTTCTGGCAAGTCAAAGAAAGTAAGTCTAATAATAATCACTATCCGTCTCATTAGCTGCTAAATGCTTCACTTAGTTCACAAGCTAGTCAGCAGCTTTGTCTGTTCTCGCTTGGTGCTATGCACGTAGAGTGCCGTGAGCGAATACATGCTTCCTGTTGCTGTTGGAAATGACACTGATGAGAGCTATATGGCTCTGTGGAGTTTTAGTGAAATACAGTTAGTGATAAATATTTGATTTGATAATGCTTTATTTGTCACATAGTCAGAGACCAGTGAAATTATGCCATCTCCTCTCCATACATATACAGACATACATACAATGTAACAGGGGGTGAACAGGACAGGAGACGGAGCAATTGGAAAAATACAGCATAACATGAGGAAGGGTAGGAGGGAAAAAGCAACCCCCAAACTATGCTCCTGTAGAGCACAGTGTGGGAACATAAAAAAACTCCTCAGCACATAAGCACATAAAGAGTCCACGTTACAACATGAAAACACACGACTGGCAACACGGTAGGGGAGGGGGGGGGGTTGAGTAATCCAGCAGGGCATCAGGCATCTGGTCCTGCAGCCCTTATCGGCGCTGGTCGCAGACCCTTCCGTCTGACTGGAGGGTGCAAAGCGGCGAAGGCGTGGGTTTGGGGGAAGGGCTATGGTGAGTGCATATCTGTATATATGTGATAGTTCGTGGTTGTGTATGCCTGGAGATGCGCTCCGCCCGTCACACAGTCTAGGTATCCCGGGAGACAGCCTTGATCATGTCCCAGACAAAGTCAACAATCAGCAGGTGTCTGTGGGAGTAGGGTAAAGGAACACAAGAGCGTCTCAGAGCAGTGATCTGCAGGGGGAGTTGTTGTTGCAGCAGCGGCCTTGGCCAAGGCCAGTGCTGGTTAGGGGAGCCGAAAGATAAGATTAGAATTGGTCATCTTGGGTCGAGCAGCCACATTGGTTTGTGCGACTACTCTCTGTGTCCATTTTGGTCTCCGAATCTTTCAAACTGCCTTTGCAGACCCGTGATCTTCTCCAAGATGTTTTCCATATTTCGGGTATTAGTCCCATTTTGAGTGACCACGGCTCTGCCCACCGCTTCAATCATAACGGGCAGCGTTAAGGGGCTTTGGACAGCTGCCTCCGTCCTCTTAATTGCTCGATAAACCTGGCCAACGCCTAATCCAATCAGCAGAAGACCAGTTACCATGATAGCCAATAGGTAGATATCCTCAATATCCTCCACGGAAAGAGCCGCCAGGCACACGACCCGCCACTCCTCCCACGAGTCCCTCATGTACCCAGCTGCGAACGTTCCGGTAGGGCAGGTAGGGCAGGTGGGTTCCCCCGAAATATCTGTTTTTATGGACCGTTTGACCCATTGTGTTCATAAAAACTTCAACAATTTCTGCTTGAAGGAGCCAAGATCAATATCTTTTGTGTATTTAGGATCATATTTTTGGCTAACCAGCAAATGTTAGCCTCATAATAACTGTAATCAGCTTTTAGCTAGTGAAAGGTTTTCTTGGATGACCAGGTAGTTACTAACTTTGCCTACTTGTTGTTTGGTACTTAGAGACATGTTTATAAAAAGCCTTTTTCTTTGAAAGCAGTTGCCTCCTCAGTCAGGAAACAGTTCTGAGAGCAGTGAGACTGAACCAAAACACAAGAAACGCTTTGGCAATGTTTTGGTATGAAAACGTTGCCAATGTATTTGTGCAATTTAGACTGTGTGCAGGGTTTGTTGTAATTTATCTCAATTAAAAACAAGAAATAACCCAATATCTGGTGCCCAGGACTTCTATTTTTGTTTCCATGGTAGTGGAAATAGGTGGCGTTAATGTTTGATTTAAGTTTAAAATTCTGTTGACGACCTTAGAGGCTATATGTGTTCTTTCAAATGCATCCAATCAAAGGGAAAATATTGCCTGTGATTCAAAGCCGCTTGTCAAGTTTGTGCGTGTTCAGAATCACTTAAGGGTTGATGCTCTGCATCTTTATGAGACAAGTGTGTAGCAAAGAGCCCATTCACCTTGGTTAGTCCTCAGACAGCAGGCAAACTGTCCCTGTTAACACTCATCATTACCCTCAAACATGCACACACTCCTCACGACACAACATGCAAGACTCCGAGAAGTGTGACCAGAATGTGGAAGGAAGTATTTCAAAACCTCTCTAGGAGCAAAAGGTGAAAGTATTTGTGCAAAGCTCTTTTATCATCATCCTGTTTAATTTGGTTTTGTGCAGCAAAGTGACACAAAGTAAAGTTAGAAGCTGGTTTATGAAGACAAAGGTGGAGCAGGGTAAGTCTGTAGATGAAATCACAGAAATAAATGTGGGCACAAAGCCAGATAGATAACAGAAATGAAGAGATGACGCTCGATGCCGTGTGGCAGGAACCAAAGGAACTGGAGCTGATAAGAGTCAGACAGGGGAAATTAATTTGACCCGACTGTTCCCCAGAGAGAGGAAACAACAATATTTGAAATGAAATATTGTTTGTATCCATATTCCTTTAAAAGAGGGACCTCTAATCTGCCTCATAGACGACTTAATTATTCAGGGAGAGAAATTCTTATGAGTATCACACGGCCAAGAAGTTAGAGAAACTTAAGACACTGCCTTTGCACATATGCCAAAAAAAGATAAATGCAACGACTTTGAAAAGAATCAGAAACACATTTACATAAGGGACTAAAAGAGCAGACGAGGACAGAGAACAGTTGAATAGTTAGGGAGACGAGGACGACTTCTTTGATTGCAGAGCAACAGAGGGATGAATACAGGCATGCGAATGGAGAAGAGACTCAGTAGGCCACGGATGATTTGTAGTGCTCGTCTAAGCTTGTTTGGGGTTGATAATGGCCTTCACTTCTATCGCTGAATATAAACTTTGGTTCCCTCTCTAGTATTGCCTCAACCCCCTGCCGCTCTGCTTGAATTTTAATTCCCGGCACTCAGAGCGTTTGTGACCCACTGCAGAGATGATTTAAGTGCTGAGGTCCAGCTATCACGAGCTAACCACAGGACATGGACGTATTATTGACTGTGTGGCAGCTTAACACCTTCCCCCCTCAGGTAAAATGGATAGATAGTGTTCATTCAAGTGTTATGAACACACATGCAAGATGCAATAATAGTGATTTCTTCAATACAATAAACAATGTATCAGATATCAGGAGGAGAAATCTAAGCCAAGAAAAGCAGAGTCATTAATCCTCAGTCGAGTGATATTGATGAGTCCGTGCAATATTTATCCCCTGATCCATCACATGCACCTAGAGGTGGCAGATATGGGACAAACATAATGTTACGACACAAAGGGAAACAAGATAAGACAGGTTTGGAGAAAGAACGAACAAACACGAAGGAACTATATCTCTGTCTGTCAGGATCTCAACAGGGAGAAATTAGTCATGTCTCTGGATCCCCCCCTCTACTCCACGATTCATTACTCCGCTGTGAAGTTGTAGCGCGGTTACTCTGGGCTCTATTAATCAGCCTGGGAGCTGATCTTATGAGCTGCACTCTTCTCAGAGGCCCCGGTCGGCTTTCAGGTTGGTGAAGAGAATAAGGAAGGAATAAGTTTAGCCACGGGATCAGTCCAATCAGCTGCTGCCTCAGGATTCACAGACAGTGCAGGGGGCACACTAATAGAGCCCTGGAGAGGTTTTTTCTAATAAGCCTGCAGCAGCAGCAGCACTCAGTTTAAAGGGGATTTCCTGTCCAAAGTTTGGAGAGATTTTAAACTTTCATTCATGAAGTTAATCGATCTTGCTGTAAGGTCCAAAAACTATCAAAATTGACCCCATCTAGATGTGTTGACTCTTGTTGGCCCTTCAGCTCGAAGAAGCTAATCTAAAGCATGGATTCACTCTTTAAGAAGCGCTGCAACCTCCAGTGTTACTTTACATAACATATACTTTAATAATCCCGGGGGAAACTTGGTCATTACAGTTGCTCTTCAACACAATATAGAACTATATATAGTATATAACATAAATAGAATAAGCAATAAGTACCAAAGTGCAGAGTAGCTGAAGAAATAATAAGCTATGTCTAAGCACAGGGAATTGAATATATGCACAATACTTACAAATATATGTGAAGCCAATGAGAAAGAGCATCAAGCTGCACTTCCTCCGGGGTCTGTTTGACAGACAACTTTAACAGCCTGGTACAAAAACGGATTTTGGTCTGATTATTCAATTTCTTCATCCGCACACACTTACACAAGAGGACGTGTTGTACCTGTTTGTCAGGAGACTTGAGGTCTGTCTCAGCTCCAGCTCTTTGCCTGGTGTCAAGGTTGACAGAAAGTTTGTTAAAGTCAGCTTTTCCAATATAGCAACCGCCCTGGATGGGCTTCCAAAACAGCCCTTCAGAGGCTAATGGGTGACATCAATCAGGCTTCGTCCATGTTTATTTACAGTCTATGCTCAGAACTAATCTAGGTTCCTCGAAGTGTGCATCAACGAATGGTTGAAACATAATTAACAAAAGAAAACATGACAGTGTTTCCCCTACCGTTATATTAGAGGTCGGCCCACCCGCCCCCCCAACGGCCATGCTTCATCCTTAAACCTCCATTCAACTCAGTCCAACATTATCCTGCTGTCTTCTTCTTTCTTTACCCCGCTATCAACTTCTTATTTGGCCAAATAACTTCTGTTTTGTCACCCTCGTTCATGTCAGAAGTGCCACCGTGAGGAGTCATGAGGAAGTGTCATGGAAAGTCAAATTGGCAGCAAAATCTGGAAAGATACCATATCGATATTTAGCCCCAGCGATGAGATGGTGATGTCATACGAGTCAGGATGACGATGTATTGTCTTGTATTGATATTTTTTGTCACCATAGCTTGGTAGGTTTCGCAACGTGTGTGAAGATTTTAATATTTGCTTTGAACATGCAAAGGATCCAAACTACTCCCTGTGTTAAATTTTCTTTACAACTTGGTTTTCCAACCTTGTTTGAAAAGGAAATGTAGGAAGAGTTCAGCACAGAACCACAATCTTCAGGACAAGTTCCCATCAACTCAAGACGCAAACCGTCTGGTTACTACAAGTTTAACTTTGGCAAATAGTCTGACTATTTCCTGAATTGCATGACATTTCCCTTCACCTGACTCCATGTTGGATATTTGAGTCTCCTGTCAGGTCATGAACATTTTGTAGACTGGGCCAGTTTGCGTCATTAGAGTGTTAGTGTCTGGGAATGAAATGTGTGAGGATCCAAAAGCTTAGCCTTACAGATCCGCAGTCTTAAATGTAAAGCCACTCGAACACAGATTGCTCCAGCTTAAGTCCTTCAGGGGGCTGCGTTGAAAACTAAACCTCCTCCTATCTAGAATTAAAATGTCACAGCCTCGGAGCCAAATGTCTTTTTCAGAAGGAACGAGGGCCTCAGAGTCGACTCAGAAGGAGAGTTCAGGAATGAAAAAGCACAGGTCTGATTTCTACCTGCATTAAATGTAGTGTCTCCTCGATGTTTATCAGTGTTATTAGTCTGACAGGATGATGTGGACGGACTGACAGGTGTAATCCTTCAGTGTTAAGTGTTTAGGTGAGTGTATGTGGATGTGTAGATGAACTTGCCTCACTGCACACTTCTGTCTGACTACATTTTTAAATTATTTCTGGCTGAGATGATCTTTCTCTATGCACACCACATCTCATCGCATCTCTCCATGCATTCCATCTTTCCTCCCATTATCTGTCTGTGGGCACACTTTCTTATTCTAACTCTCAGGAGGGGGGTGGCTGATAGATCTCTTTAGGTGTCCCATTGGATTAATTAAAGGTGAAACTCTGAATGATAGCCGTACAGACTGTTGCTCAGCCAAGTCTTTTTTCTTTGTTTCCTGACACCTGATCTATCAAAACCTCCCTTTCTCTTCTAAGTGATTTCTTCTCTGATTTGCTTTTTGATGCCTTGTTCTTTTGAAACTAATGAATAAAGGGTTTTTTATGAGGCCTCTTTGGGAGACAGTTTCGCAACCTGCCAGTATTCAGAGTCCAAGGTGGCAATTTGTGCCAGTGTAGTTGTCTATAAAGTTCTGTACTTATCAGTGAGCAGGGTAATGTGAACACCTACAAAATCATAAGTGGATTTAGTGGACAGCTTGTCAAGTGTTACACTTTATTCCATGCAATTATTGCTTTTAGTGTTAACCCTTTTGTAATCAAGCAGGGAACGACAAATGCAAGTGAAGCAGTAGGAAACCACATGTGGACACCAAAATGCAAAGTTTACTTGAATTTCAGTAAAGGATATAAGACTGGGTACTGCATTGGTGTGGTCCTTTATAAAGTGTTTGTGGTTTATTTTAATAAGCCAAATAAGTTCCTACTGAAGCTTTGTGTGACAGAACTGCGTTAAAGTCGCCCTATGTAGAGTCATAGCAAACACCTGCAGACACTGATGCATTGTTAGATTCTGCAGAAATACTAACATAGCTGTTGTTTTTCTTCTTCTGCAGGGCAGCAATGTGGTGGAGGACCAGGACCTGCTGGAGATCGGCATTCTTAACTCGGCCCACAGACAGCGCCTCCTGCAGGCCATACGGCTGCTGCCTAGGGTGAGAACTGCAGCTAATCAATACCCTGAGAGAATGTGAAATAAATCTCAGCTTTCCATTCTCATGCACAAGATAGAAGGTCTCATGCAAGTGAACGCTGTCATACATTTAGAAAAAAATAAAAAATAAGTATTTTATTCCAGTTTCAGATTGTCAACATAGTACACTAGCGCTGCTCATTCAGCTGCAGACAATCCAGTTTGTTTGTCCAAATCTCCATGCTCCATCTGTGAGATAGAACTCTCTCCGTGGATGGCTGGATTTCTCTCTGCATGTTCTGCACAATACTTAAACAAAGTGCCAATGAGTTAGGGATTCAGGAAAACATGCAGTAAGCTACAGAGCACAGCATCCGATCCTCATCGAGATCAGTGATGCAAGGAACTGCTCACACAGTGCTGCGTCTTCTGTAGTGCCGTGCATCTGTGACACTCGGATATAAAAAATACAGAGATTTTGGATTGGAAGCCAACGGCTGCTTTGAAAGAAGCAAATGGTTTATAAATGATATAAAGATTACTTACATGCTTATATAAAAGTTTGTGCAATGTCAAATGCGTTTGTGTCTGTGTGTGTGTGTGCAAGTCTAAAAAGTAAGATCAAAGGTGTGTGACTGCATGGAGAGAGAGAGAGAAAAAAAAAGGAGTCTGCAAAAAAGAGGATGGAGAGCTCAGAGAAAAGCTGGTTTTATTCAAACACCCCACTAACTTTGATCTTCAGTCAGCACTCTCCTTCTCTCACCCTCCTTTAACTTTCCAAAACACTCTGTAAAATGTCAACTTTTAACTTGAGTCAGCCCTCACACATGTAGGCTAACATGCTTAGCTTAAAGGTGCGGTATTTGTCTGAAGAGCCGTAAACTCTCTGAAGCTGTTTTGACTGTCGGAATGAAAGTGAATGAACGATGAGTTGTCTGCCACACTCCAAAAGTATCTGAAGACAAACCCGCCCTGCTGTCAGCGTCCTATTTTGACTTTTCTTAAAAGTTAGGCTTGTGTGTTTGCACTACAAACATGTGAGCAGTGCATGATTTAAATATAGCATGTTGTTGTAAAGTTGTACCCTATTTTTGAAAAATGTGTTGCTTCCAATCTGTGTCCTCGTGCATCCTTCTGAACTGGGGAAGTATTCACCATATATATTCATATAGCCTTACATTTTTAATGCACCTCATGTTTAAACTAGGCTGTTGCAGCATAATAAAGACAGAAAATGGGGGAAAAAGTGCAGCACATCAAATATAGTGTAAATAAATTGGATTCACACAGCTGCCATGTTATATAAGGAATCGGCTGTAACATAGTTGGCATTTGTACACAGTGTACCTAATGATCCCAGCTGCTCTGTGCAATAAAGCTCCAGGTTAATAGAAGTGCAGCATATGGGTGGGGAAATAAAAAAAAACACATCTATCCATACATTTATGAAAGTAGGTCATAAAACCTGCAGAGCATTGAGCATGTCGAGATACCCACAACATTCAAAGTCTTGTGAAGAACTACAAAAAAAACAGGAAACAGGGAAGCAAAGAGGAGCCCTCTCCCTGATTATTCTGCTTTCTGTCTGTACTGAAGGTGCGACCTGTCGGCTACGATGGGAACAACCCCACGTCGGTGGCCGAGTGGCTGGAGTCGTTGGAGCTCGGCGACTACACAAAGTCTTTCCTTATCAACGGTTACACGTCCATGGAGCTGGTCAAGAAGATCTGGGAGATCGAGCTCATCAATGTGAGTCGACTGTTTATTTCCTCTTCCTTCTTTGATGTGCACTCGTCCAAATGATTCCCTCTAAGTGCAGAGCTCTTTGATATTACATCTGTTTCTCATTGCCAACAAATCCCGTAAAAAGACCAAAGTATCATCTGCATATAAAAAAGCTGGATATATTTTATCACTATGTGCAACAAGCCTCCATTGTCATTCACATTTGAAAAAAGGAAAACACAAACGAGACTCTCTGCGGCTTTGGTTGACGTCCTACACTTTCTGTAAGAGCCCAGTCTGGTTGCTGTATAATGAACCAAACATGAATAAATCAATGGCTGAAAATAATCTCCAGCAACAGCTCAATAGTAACTGCTCTGCCTGGATGCTTTAAGAAATGACTGACCTTTATTTAAACACTGAAACCAAATATATTCCCCCTTTCTTAAAGAGAATACTTCACATAATATTTACATGATTTGACATGCTTTTATATCACCACAGCACATGGTCTCCATGCTGGTTGTTACTGTATTTTATGATAAAAGGGAGAGGATTGTAAAAGACACGGGGATTCAGCAGGCAACATGAATATTGAAATATACTATTGGGTTGCATCATGGGAAATGTAGTATTCCAGGGTTTATTGTGTTATTGAGTCCCACCAAGGACAAAAAGTTGGGATGCTTCTTCTGCTTTTGTAACGATCAGTATTTTAAAATGATTCTCTGATCTCTTTCCTGACTTTCTGAAATTGAAAAACAAAATAGCTTGAATTCTTGTTTCCCATAAAAAGCAACAAGCTCTGAGTTGAGTGTCTCGAAAGTATTCAGACCCAAACTCATCTATTGTTAGTTGTTGCCTTTTGGTGGGGTTTGTATCAAAAAAGGGAATAACACTAATGTACCCTTTAAGAAAGAAGTTCTGCTTAAAAAAGACACATCGAGAATCCTCCAATCAGATTTGTTCTTGTAGAGTGAAGCAGCTTCTTCTCTTCAAACTTCTTTCAATCAAGCGACGCTGTCTTTCAGTGATAGAGCGATCGCTCCCGTGTCCACACAAAACAGTTTAATCATTTATTTTGGAATACATTTTATAGACGCACGTTAACTACACCTTCAAGAAGTGAAAATAAGTTTTAAGCTTACTGAGGTGGCTCAGCTGGGACTCAGTGCTTGTTCTTTTCTGTTGTCATCTCTCACCGTGGTGACAGGCCCGATCTGTTTCTCCAGCTCAATTTATCACATCAGATACCCCATACATCAGTGCGCGTACACACACACACACACTTTGTGCATTTGGCTGCATATCAAAAAAAGAGCCTCGAGCCTCTGAAGTCGATGTGAAAGTTTCTTCAGTAGGTGCCATGCTGAGGCCGTACTGTGAAGAATGCCCATCAGGCATTTCTGCTCATTACTGTGCAATGTGTGCTATGAATACAAACAGGAAGCAGTAGATTATATCATAACCTATCAGCATCTTTTACTTTATTTCACTTCTTGCCACAAAAGCTCGACGTCTTGCTGTAGAGATTTGTGGTTTCATATTTGCAGGTCGATCGTCTGCAGCTGCGTTCTCTTGATTGAATTCTCTCCTTCTGTAAATATCAGCAAAGGCGGACGTTAACAAGGTTTGACATTTGAGCTCCAATGTTGTCACAAGAAGCAGAGGTTTTTTGATTCAATTTTTAGCAGCGTGAAATCTTCAGCAGAGTCGGGATTTGCTGCGTTCTGATCTCATCGCGGTGATTTGCTCCTTTGATGCTCCGAATGTAATGAAATCATGCAGGATCGCTGAGGGTGCTCAATGAGAGCCAGAGAGGAGAGAAGGAGTGTTTTTCTTTCCCATCGGAGGATAAAGCGATAAAGTGATGAGTGATCAGCTGGAGGAGGTGGAGAGGGAGTTATATAAGCATGTGGGATGCAAGATGTTTCACAGCGCTGGGGATGCCGCCCACATGCTGTGCTTCTGTGTGTGTGTGTGTGTGTGTGTGTGTGTGTCTGGATGCATATGTGAGAGGTAGAAGGTGTAAAATGGTTTTGTGTTTAAATGTTTCATTTTCAAACACAAGTACATCAACCTCATCTCAATTACGCCTTAAAATCTGCATTATGAACATGTGGAGTATATGATGCATTTACAAAATAATCAGACCTGCATGTGCATGAACTTTAAAAAAAACTGCATAACATGATTTCACTTTATAAGGAATCTACAAACTGAGCATTGCCTCACTGCAGTGCTGACTGAAGCCACTAGAGGCTGCTAAAGGGAACCTCTCTGGGACACTTATCACCACAGCATACAGATAAATGTTAGATGATGAAGATGTATCCAACTTTTACGGTACATTTAACGTGAGGATGCTGTCTTACAAAATATGAACACAACAATGCCCCCATGGCCCAGATCAGACTCATAAGGAAACGAGAAGCCTCGCACTCTGAGAGCACAAACCTCTGCTAAGCACAGAAGTCCAGTTCTCCAGTCTAATGTTCAAAAGTTACCTGCATAACGTGTGGATAGACTTCTAAAGCTTTAAGAATTAGGTAAGTCATAGGACTAATAATATAAAGTTATCCAAACGCCCCTCAGAGACTTCTATGATGTGGAGTTCAGGTGTCTGCAAACGTTTGACATATTTTGTATAGATTTCAGATCTCTCTCATGATCGTCTGTGTGACAGGGGGAATGTTGTGTGTGTGTCTGCTGTACAAGCTGCTCTGATGACTGCGTACCCCTGCAGCTGTACACTGTCGCAGTTGTTGGGGGGTGGGGGGTGATCGAGGAAAAGAACAATGAGTCGAAACAGAATTTGGCTGCTTTCATGTAATCACTAAATTATCGCTATGGGCAACAGATGCTGCGGTGTCCATGGAGACGAGGGCGGAGCGTTTAAACCCTGTTGGAACATTTTGAAAAATTAAAGTATACAAGTGTGTGTATGTCCTTTTTACTGGGCACATATGTGCAGTCCTGCTGTTGTGGGATTGGAGGAGAATCTCAAAACACCTTTTAATCCTGCCTGTTCACATGTATACACACACACACACACACACACACACACACACGCACACACACACACACACACACACACACACACACAGGCACAGTAGACTGACTCATCTGCGTCACTTCTGGTCCAGGTTAACTTTTACCTTTAGTCCCCAGAAAGGATATAGACATCTCATTTTTACCTTTTGGATCATTATGTCTAAGAGTTAGGATAACATTTAATCATCTCACCCACCCTCACTATGTAAAAGCAGCGGCCTGTTTCCAACAAGCTACAAGGATCCATGCCTTTAAAAAGTGACCTGTCTGTTTAAATGATGTCCACAGGTAAATTACATACAGTTTGAAAAGTGGAAAAATATCTAATATACCGTCACTGATTCATCTTATTGAGTACTGTTCTGCTTTTCTTCATGTCAGATTGTAAACTGTGTGTGAGAGAGAAGCCGTGTTGCTCTTCAGAGAGCCCCTCATTTCCCCCTGAACTCAAACTCATCCAGCGAGCTGTGTCAGCTACTTGAAAATGCAATAATGACAAGGCAGAATGTCTCTATCAAGCCTGCTTTTAATATCTCAAGTCTCCTGGTAAAACCTGACAGCTTGTCTCAAGACTAATTTACTGTCATAAGCCGCGAAGCTCTGGGACTTAACAGGATAAAGACTTGTTTGGGATATTAACTTGATGTGCTTCGTGAATATTTAAAACAAGCCTTACTGTCAATATGGTTAGTTTGAAGCAGGAAGAAAGACTCTCTTTAGAGCAGGACGGTTTAAAAGAACTACATCAGGAATTTAACCTCCTTCATGGAGATATTTACAGACAAGAACGTCTCTGTAAAACCTTTAAAAGTATCTCTCTTTATAACATTATATCAGTTATTTAGCCGCAACGTAACCTTTAAGTTATCCATCAAGGGATTTAGGTAAATGCTTAAGTTAAAATGTTTTAATTAAGTCCAAAGATGAGCCTGAAAGAATTCTGAAAAAGTTTTTTTTTTTCTACCAGATGTTGGTTTTATTGCTTCTTTTATGTTTTAAGCAGATGCATGGACTTCATGTCCACACATTCATTTCCCTGCAGTGACGTGAGCTGCACACACACACATCCCGTCTACATCCACATGGTGGTGCTGCTGCCTCTGACTTCAGTCAGACCACCTTGTTTTGGAGAAAAGTGAAGTACAAAACTGATGCATCAAGGCTGCAAATTGCTCTCATTTCACGAGAGTCCTCAGAGAGCCGCGAGTGAGGCAATTAGAAATGGATTTCATTTTGGAAAGCCACGTTCGCGGCGGTGGAGTGCAGATAGTCTCCGGTCCTCAAGGAACAATTCCCTTAATGTCTTCTAGACGAGTGGCCCTGATATCACAGAGGAGGGTGGCTCAGATGTGTGTGTGTGTGTGTGTGTGTGCTCATGGTTTGCGGAGTGTGGTTGGGAAGGTCAGAGGTGTTTGTGTACATTTGAGTTTTTTTATATTTATGAAAATGCTTTGAACGCTGTGATTCATGGTTGTTGCTGTTGATAAAGGTTTATGTAATAGTAAATGATCAAATTGTAGCCATAGCAACAGATACGTCAAATTTAAGAACAGTTCATTATTGAAATAACCAGATAGGAATTACAGTTGTGTGTTAATCCAGTGAAATAGAGTCAATATTTGACAAGGTTCTTCATCTTATCCGTACAGTATTGCTGTGAAGTAGTTGTGCTTACTGATTTGACATATTGGACTTATACAGCACTGTCCATCTTGTTTGCCTCATGGCTGTAAAGTAACCGATTACTACTTACAGCTTGACGCAGGCTCCATTTGACTTTCTCGCTCTCTTATCGTAGTTCATGTCTATTATGTCACATCCCAGAAATCTCAACCTTTACCAAAGAAAAACCACATGCGTATTAAAACGTCACATCACCAAACTCTTAAACAGGACGTACAAAAAAACTCTCTGCTTCCTCGTGCCTGTCTCACGTGTGAAGGCCTGTCAGTGTGTGTTCACCGCTTGCTCACAAAAGATGTGTATGTGATTAACTTACAGGGCCTAACTTGTACCTGCATTCCCTGCTTTCACAACATGCAGCTGCAAAAGGGGAAAAACACACACACACACACACACACACACACACACACACACACACACACACACACACACACACACACGCATACTGAAGTGTGAATGTGCTCTGGAAAGCTCACACTGACTGTGTGTGTTTGTGCTAAAAAACTGTACGAGGGGTCCAAAATTGAATTGAGGACAGTTACAGGAGTTGAGCCTTTCTTCTACTGCTTGTTCTCTGTTGCCATGACGGCTACTAGTTACCATAGAGACTAGAGATATGTGCACTTGGTATAAATGAAACGTGTGCTGGATTGCTTTTCTTCCAAAAAAACCTCCTCTGAATTGTGTGTGTGTGTGTGTGCCATGTTCCTGTGCTTATCACCTTCTTTGTCACCTCTCCAAATGGGCAGATTGTCTCACATCCCAACACCAGATGGTTCCTGCCTTCGTTAGACACTGCAGGATTAAACCCTATACATTATACAATCACACACACACACACACACACACACACACACACACACACACACACACACATGCATCCATACTGTCGTTAATTAGTTAACTTCATACCAGGTCCATACTTTTCACATCAAAGAGACGAGATGTGCGAGGATACGTTTTCTGTACACATACAGTACGTGTGAAAAGAGAGTGAGTAGTAGCTTCAGTGTGGGTGGATTTGCCTCAGGACTGCAGTGTACTTCAGCGTTCCTGCCTGCCGATATCACTCTCCAGCAGCCTTATTTGGCGTGCGCTCTTCCCGTTGTAGCGCTCTCTGTGTTGGAGATGGTGTAGGAGGCGTCAGGAGAGAAAGAGTGTGACCCCCCCAGCGCAGCCTGAACCTGTGGCTCAGCTGCTGCTGCTGCTGCTGCTGCTGCTTCAGCTTCACAGTCAACATCCTCACTTGTGAGCTCTGTTGGCTTACAGCTGCGGTGGTTAAACGGCAAATTAAAAGCAAAGGGTTGATAAGCTCCGAAATGATGATTAATTCATCAGTTTGCCTTTTGGTGCTCCTCAAATCTCAGTTTAGTGCAAATTTAGAGATTTTACTGTTCGAGCTTAAGGCCAAATACGCATCACTAAAGGACTTTTTCTTTTTTTTTCTTTCAATCATATCTTGAATAAAAATGAGTTTTTTTGGGGGGAGATAACAAACTTTGGAGCTCAAGTTCTTTAGGTTTTATTTGCACATTTCTGAACTTCCCTTCAGGGGGGATATGAAATGAATTTGAACCTATAGAAACACTTGTTATCTACTGTTGAGACATGAGGACGGAGTCATCCTCTGTCTTTGGTTTTCATCCTGCTGATCACACAAGTAGACTCCGTAGAGACAGAAATAGTGGGAATGACGTCGAGCTCTGTGGGTAGGATTTCACTGATGTGACATTTATAGAGACACACATGTGAACATACACTCTTGTTCATAAACACATGCTCATGTTAAACATAATGCACCACTCACACGGGCGCTGGTGTGGGCTGGTAGTCAGCTGATAGAGAGCACTCTAGGAGAGTAAGTGGGTCAGGTATAAAATATATTGATTGGTATTATTGTTCTTCACGTAGTTATTTGTTGCTCAATGACGTCTTTCCTCTGAATTCATGAGGCCTAAGGCAACATTTCAAACGAGTCATTTAATGAAATTACTGGGAGTTGTCAGGCTCTGAGCTATTTCCTGCCAAGTGTCTGAACTTGTCTGCATCTCAAGGTGTGTAGAATTTTTTTTTTTTGCATGTTAGACTGTTAACACAGAATTGCAAACCTTCATTTGGCCATGGTGCTCTATGGGGTTAGTGCGATGACTACTGAATGCTAAAATCAGTAGCCCTTTTCATATTGTCACTTCAAGGCGCAATATTTACTCCTCTGCAGTGTCTGGCCCTCAATGTGAACGTCACAGAGGCATGGTGGTGGGACCAAGTTGTCTCACCGCTGTGCCTACATCAGAGCAAGTAACAGAGGGCGTTACAGGGGCAACATGGGATCATTGTTAAGCGGCGGAGCAGGCGCGGCTGAACAGGGCTGTGTGTGTGTGTGTGTCTGAGTCTGTGTGTATGTGGAGCCCCTGCTGTGTTTGTTTACACATCGCGCCTCCTCATCGCCATGACGCAATGTGAAATCACAGACTTGGACATCAATATTACCCCGTTGAGGAATCAATATGGAAGTACTCTCTCTTTCCTCGTTGTCTCTCAGAAAGTCACTTAATGACCTTTAAAGATTTTCAATCAGCTCCCTCGGTCATTGTTTTAAAAGTTAGCAACTGCATCAACAGTTTCCACTTCTTGAATCAAATATCAAAGACACGAGCTTGTGAACATAGAGATTAGAGACATAAGGAAAACAGGCCTTTGATAATATATGAAGCTGATGTAGATGAGGCTCATTAGGGAAATTATTCAATCTCCACGTTAGGAAATCTATTTGTTGATTTTCTTTCCAGAAATAAGATGAGAAATGTGATGCTGATTATAGCTGGGGGGGAAACTAGCTTCACTCTGGACTGTACGCACATAGGACCACCTCTACTCTTTTATCTTTAGTAGTTTATGTCAGTGATAATTTACATGCAGTCATGTTGAAGTCATGATTCTGCAATTGTTGGATTCACTCGACTCTTGTTACACACAAACAAACACATTCACACTCCTTGCGAGCCAGCACGAGCTGGTCTCTGTATGGGCCCAGCGTCTCCATAGTGACGAGATGGAGAGAAGGAGGAGGAGGGGGGAATGTAAACTGGGTAGAGAGAGAGAGAGAGTGTGTTGTGAAGAGAGAGAGAGAGGGAGAGGGAGCGCTCAGGCAGAGACATGTAGGAGATGTAGTCTGGCTGCCGCAAGCTGAAGAAAGAGGAGGAGTTGCCGAGCGCTGGAAATCTGCAGAGAGTGAGAGTGAGAGAAACGGAGACAAAAGCTGGTGGTGAGGAGGCGAGGAGTAAAGCCAGGAACGCGTGGTTAGAAGAAGAGAGGGAGAAGAAGAGAAGGAAGGCACTCCAGATCGTGGACAGCAAGGAAGCAACAGCAAAGAGCGGAAGAGAAAAAAAAGAAAAAGAGGAGGACGGCAAACTGAAAACAACTCTGGAACCTTTAATCAGGACTAAGTCCACTTTTAAAGAGAGGTAGGTAACCCTGCTTGAAGATGGGGCAGTGATTGAGTGATGAAAGAATAGAGAGAGATCTGTTTAACGCCACAGATACAGAAAGAAAAAAGTCCAGATACAATCCTTTTGTTCTACGCTTACTGTTTATTTAATGCGTCTTACACCGATATGCTCTGCGAGTCTGAGGTGATTACAACGTACGGAACGCTTCCATGGCGCTCAATCAACACTGCTGACTGCGCTCATTTACTGGCTGTGACATTGTGTGCGTGTGCACATGTGCTTGTGTGTGCCGGAGTTAGGGATAAATATTACCGTGCGTCCAGCGTGTAGGAGTTTTATCCTCGAGCCACCTGAGAGATTGAGCTGAAACAATGATGCATCGGTTGTAGTTTGGTATGACTCAAATGTTCTGCAGACTGTGTTTATTGCACGAATCTAACCTGACAGCAAGCGATGTCACTTCTTTGAGAATAAATGCGTTTAATCATGTTCCCTTTCCTAGTTGCACGAGACTTACTCAGAAGAACATGTACCTAATTCCTTTGCAGAAGGGACCAACAACTCGTAATTGTGTCACCAGACGTTCTAAAAACGAAGTTGAATTGCTAGTCAGGTGTCAGCTCAGACCACGACGTCCATCTCTGTAGCTCCAGATTGAGTCAAGTGAAGCGGAGAACAAGAGCAAAAAAGCTATTACTACTACAGTTAAACCCACTCACATCCAGCCGCTGTCCTCATTTGCGTCCCATCCTCATTTGCATGCGCTAACACGCTCTGCGAAGATGGAGAGAGAAGTGGAAACTGGGACGAGACGGAGGAGGAACATAGTTGTTAAAAAGAGGTGTGTTGTGGCTTCAAGTTAAGTTTGTGAGACTGTGTGCAGGCGTGAAGGCTGACTGTTAATGTTTACACAATAATCACTATCTATGTGTGGAACTGTAATCATGAATTACACCACGGGCGGATAAATCACTGCCGTACGGTGACTGTTTTGGGGGTATTTAATCACAGTTTTGAAGAAATCGCTCCTTACTTTCTCTTGACAAATTTAAAGTGTTTAGTGACGTTACACTTTGAAAGATTTAAAGGACACGGCAATTTATCTAAGTTGAAGGCTTCATGGCTTTGTCTTGAGTTTCCCACACTCTACTTTAAAACAAGAGTCCAACAGTTAAGATGAGAAGATGATACATTTCCAGTAAAGACTTGTTTTCTAACAGGCTTTAAATGACACTGCAAGACAAAAGACGGAAAAGGAAGTTAGTACCTTGCGCAAGGTAAACTGGGGGAAAGAATTAGACAGGTCCCAGCAGGACGAGGGAGAGAAAAGTATTTTTCTCCTCCCAGCTGTTGAAGAAAAAGCCAGCACAGACAGAAAGATGGATTTGGAAATCCTGCCATATGCCTTTTACCTCACACGGAGGGCCATCCATCATAACCTTGCCCCATGTTAATGGAATGGTCACCACAGTGAGTCACAGCAATAGATTCACCCGTCAGTGAGCGGCATCATTCAGGAGGCAGCCCAGAGAAACCAAAAGCATGATGGATGATTCTGCGAGGGACATAAAGTGAATGAAGGATTTTGACACACTAACTGTAATTTTGACAACAAGGGTCTAAATTATTTAAAACGTATATTTCTTTAGGAATGTAACAAGTGTTTTCCAAAAACATATCAAGTTAAAATCTCTCTGGTGACTTAACTCATCTTTCTTTCAAAACAAGTCTGCTTATGATTCACAGCATCAACACTTCTATTTCACACCCTTCAGTCATATTTATGAGATGGGCAGACTTTTATTTCCAAAGTGTTGACTTCTTATTTTGGGACTGAAGTGGGTCACAAAACAGGAACAAACCAACCGTAAATCAAACAAGCTCTTCTCATCCAACACTTTCATCCTCAACAGCAGGTCGAGTCAGGTAGCCGAGGCTTGAAATGCCTGAGTGTGTGTGTGTGTGTGTGTGTGTGTGTGTGTGTGTGTGTGTGTGTTTAGGATACTTATCTAATAAACTCCTTGCCATAGGGAGATAGTTTGGAGTCTTTTTATAACAACACAGCAGGTACCTCCGTACTGCTAGCTTCTCGTATTTTGCTTCATTACAAGAGGAGTTTTACAACATCTGGTATAAACTTTGTCTCGTATAACAGAAGAAGTAGCAACTTATATGAAATCAGAATATTTGCACCACTTAGTTCTGAGGTAGGGATTGATACCAAATACTTTCACTTAACAAAAGTCGGACGTTATTGTGACGTAGTAGTTTAGATTAAAGTCAAAGTCGATAGTTGATGGATAGTCTAGATGGTGGACCAAATGCAACACAATAAGTAAGATTTCGTTAAAAATAAAAACAGTAAAGTACGTTTTGCCAAAGAATGTAAGCCTAAACTACTGTTACTGTAGAGTAGTAGGCCTATAATTTGATTTCAAGCTGCATTAATATTGCTAACTCTCAGAAACCAACGTCTTTCTAGACATCAAACGTCGTCATACCGACAGCAACGTTTGGATTTAGTGCAACAGTATACGTTGGAGAGTGTGACAGTGGTGATGCTGCAGTCAGTACCTGCTAACTTAGTTAAATGCTTTTGATTGAGCTGCCCGACAACATACTTTTTTTAATTAACAAAAAAGTAGTGATTGGTTCATGGATCCTTGGTTCAACAAATTAAGAACTCAACAAATGTTTTGACATGAGGCACAGACATCCTCCTGTGATGTAAATCATGATGCCATCGTGATCACTTGCATCCATTGCAGATGAGAATATTTGAAGGAAATTGGAACCACACAGCTTTGAAGTGTCAGCACTAGTGTCGCTGTGATATTCAACTCTTCCTTCCTCCCTGAGAAGGATGACAGCATACACAGCATGGTCCTACGCAGAGTTCAAAGATGCACATCTGGCTGCTACGAGCCTCCTTTTGACCTGATCTGGTATCTGTGGCCTTTTTTTCCCCTTGAATGTACTTTAGTGCATGTGCTGTATGTTCCTCACTTCACTGAGTGTGGTCGAGAGCAGCTGTTGTATGTGAGACCTACTGTAACTCTGATGTGCAGGGTGAACGTAAACATCACTCCTCTGGGCTTTCTCTCTGTTGCTATGTCAACCTTTATGTGTTATGGCTGGTCAACCAACACATCATACGAACTGCACACACATGTTTGTATGCATACACGTAAACTACCTGAAGCAAATGAGTTAGTATAGAATCTGATTGAAGCATTTAATTATCTGGGAAAAAAGGTCAAACGTAGCTCAAGTGGAAGAGCTGAGATTTAAATTCATTTTAACGTCTGGGTTTTTTTAGTAGCCAAGTACTTAACATTTTACAAATACGTCTGATGATAAGGTTTAATTTCATTAAAGTTTCTATGATACACACCTGAAGATCCCTCTACATTTTTAGAATACTAAAAGTTCAATTTTTACAGTTTGAACACTAGAGGAGGATACACTTTTTGAAGCACCCACATAGTATTGTACACATAAACACACACACACACACACACACACACACACACACACACACATTCACACACAGCCTAGTGCCTGAGGACAGCTTGTGCTCCTTTGCAGTGTGAAAATCAGATCCATCCAAGAATTTATTAACCCATGAAAATATCAAACAGCATTTCATATTGGGTACTCAATTCCCGAGCCCCTCTTTGTGTGGTAAATAGTGTGTGTGTGTGTGTGTTTTGTGTGTGTGTGTGTGAGAGAGAGAGAGATCTTGTATCAACCTTGCTCCTGCAGCATTAGGCAATGTTTGCACTCACACACACACCCAGCCTGTGCCTCCAGTCATAGTTACAGTTCTCCTGCTATTAATGGAGATATATCTGTCTTCATGTAGGCGGTCTTACTAATGGTGCACTCTCATTGGCTACCTGTTCTCTCTGCACTGAGACGAGCCTTTCTATTGGTCCCTGTTGCACATCATTTTCAACACATCACCCTTCGCTGCTACTCCCCTTCGCTCTGTGGTTGCTAGGTAACCAGTGGTCTCTGGTTTCCTACCAGTGATCCCCCCCCCTGCAGTGTGATGTGAGTATGACTGTGTATATATATGTGTGGATGTATATATATACAGTGTGTGTGTTTGTGTGTGTGTGTGTGTGTGCATACAACCGGCTGTGATCCAATTTAGAGCAAATAGATGAAGCTGAATCTGGACCTGGAACTGTCATGAACCCAGATGACCACACAGTTGCTTGCTTTTGGAGCATTATCGGTCGTGTGTTTGAGCGTGTGTGTGTGTGTGTGTGTGTGTGTGTGTGTGTGTGTGTGTGTTTGAGTGTGTGTGTGTGTTTGTGTGTAATCTATTGAGACTCCAGGCAAATCGATTCTCATCATTCCAGCCGAAAAAGCTCCATCTCTCAGCAACAGACACACATTAGCTGAGGGGAAGGAGTCATGAAGACGGAGTGAGAGGAAGGTGTCCGGCTTTGATAAAGTATTCAGTGTTCACAAAACGTCAATAAACCAGAGTGAAGAACGAGCCGGGCTTTGTTGCTGAAACTGTCTATATTTCCACTCTCACTGAGCTCTGCACATTATCCACTTTACATCAATGCATTCTTCTCTCCCTGACAGATTTAGAGCCACAGGTCAGCTTATGATTATTCTCATATTCACATTTCATGCATAGCTCTTATTAAAATGACCAATTATCATACTCTAAAATACTAGCAGCCCAAATCATTATGTAACATTTAAAGGAATATTTCTATTGAAGTATTCACTGGTTGCCTGGGAACTGCCTCCAGATAAAGAGTAGTCAAGCCTAAAACTCACATTAGACGGAGAATTTTCATCTTTGACTGATTCAATTTAAACACAAGTGGTGAAGTGTGTTTGCTAGCTGTTTTAATCCTTTTTTACAATTTATGCTAAGCTAAGCTAACTGGCTTCAGAACAAAAAGACACAAGAATGGCATCAATGTTCTTGTTCTTTTTTTGGGGGGGGTGAAGTAAAGGTCAAATTTCCAGAAATACCCAAAAATGATGGTCTACAGGAATGTAATCCTGTAATGATTTGTACATTAACATGTACAAAGCTGCACATGTGCTTTCCTACACTAGCAACTCATTCTCCTGTTTTTAAAACCAAAGTTGAATATTCCCAGACGTCCAAAAAGACATTGTGATTTGTAATTTTTAATGGTGGTTACTGTCTGCATCTCGAATCCTGCTCTAAACTTTAAAGCGTTTACTAGACAAACTTGACTTTTACAATTTTCCTCATTGCTAAAAAAGCGCTAATTTGCCAAGATACCTAGCCTATCACATTTGACTCGGCCTTAAAAGTCCAAATTCTCAACAATATTCCAGAGGACATAACATCGATGTCCTCGTTGGTAGACACAGCCCTGTCATCAACCTCGGAGATATAACCGAGCCAGACATGGACTCTTTGCTGATCAATATTGCCATTCAATATCTGTAATGCATTCTGACCTGGGCAATTTAAGTAACCTTACTCCAGTGATTCTTGGATCTGGAAAAATCGATGCGGTATTCTTTAAAGGGGTTGGAGCCCAATCGAACCATTAGCAGACGCCGCCTGAGGGGCTTTGGGGATCTGTTCATACCGGAGAGGTCACAACCTCATAGTCTGCAGGGGAGAGAGGTGATTGGTCATATTGACTTCAGCCTGGAGAAGGTAGATATACTGAACGTGACCAACAAAGGTGGACCAATCGCATACAGTTACTAAGGCTGAGGAGAAGAGGGTCTTCTGTGTCCAACTGCAGAGCTTCAGACACTTTCTAGGTTTTTATTCTCTCTTACAGGAATTTCTCTTTCACCTTCGCCCTCCATATTCTGAAAATAGCAGGTAGGAAAAGTGGCGTCGGAGAGAGGAGACTAGGGTGGAAGATCTGAGGTAATTTGAGGTCAAGGGAATAAGAATATGGATAGAGAGAAAAGGTGAAAGAGAGGGTGAAGAAAGAGATATTTAGGCCAGTCGATGTAGATTAAACAGGAGCAGGGCATCCCCCCCACCATCATTAAAACTATGTGCTAGCTTGAGCACAGACAGTGACTGGACTGTTGGGTCCCTCGCTGGGTTTTTCTGCTCCAGTGAGCTGACCAGCTTCCAACCTCCCCTCCAGTATGAAACACAGAAAAGGCTTTTTGTCTCCAGTGTCCTCAACGAGAGAGGTCGTTGTTAATGTCCCCAATCACTGACGCTGACCACTTACCCCTCATTGTTGCACCGGGGGCTTCGCTAAAATATGTCATTTTGTCACAGCTGTCGTCCGTTATCCTGTGTTTTGTGTTTAAAGAGGTCACTGTGCTGTTGTGTTTTCCTTGAAGGTTTTGATCCTGCATGTTTGACGAAGGAGCTCAAGTTAGAAATATGGGATTCTTACTGCTTTTGCTTTAGAAATAATTTCAGTAATCTTGTACGGATGTGGCTTTTGCATGTTTTATGACTTGCTGTTAAGGTAAAAAAAACTTGATCATTGGAAAAGTTTACATGCACATGCAAAAGTATTTCAATGATTGGGATTCAAATTATTTGATCGACTCTTGTCATAGTGACAGAAAGGGTAAAAAAAAAAAAGAGATGGCTGTGGCGAGAGCTCAGCTCTGTTACCGTTTGTCTGGTGGCTAATCCGTTAATCAAAGCTTTCCAATCCGGGCTAACGGGACTTTTAACAGGATTAGAGCGTTGATCGGCACACACAGAAGACACAAGCACAGCATCCCAGCCAGATACTCGAGGCAAACAATCCCCTAAATCACTTTGTACTGATAATAAAATCAAGACTAGAGGGTAAGTAACCCTCATTGTAGGCTCTCGCCCCTCTTTGACATCACTGTGACACTGCAAAGAGAGAGAGATCATGTCAAGTCAAGTGCGTTCTCTTGGATTTGAACACAGTTGATCTTAAATGAGTGTGTTGTCAGTGTGTTAGGAAAAGGGGTGCTGAGGGGTGTATGCTGCTGTAGCTCCACACTTCTCCTGTCAGCACATACAGCGACTAGGAAGATCATTTAAATGCAAATGGAGCGACACTGCAGTCAAGCATCACACACACAGCGAGAGGATGTTTTAACAATAATAGTCGGGCAGTATTCAAAGTCTCATCCATTCAGGGATAACAATATAATCTTTCTCCCAGGCTCCCAAACAGCTGCTTGTGTGGCTGTGTGTGTGAGTACACATCCACGTGCATGTGCTTTTTTATTTCATTATTTCTTTCGGAGGAGAGTATGTGTGTGGGTGACTGCTGCTGCGGCTCTGTGTTGCCATGGTGACAGTTGAACTTCAAGCTGAGGTTGAGGCTTCTACTGTAGTTGAAGTAGATGCTGTTGCATAAGGGCGGCAGAGCAACACACAGATACACACTGATACACACCATGTGAGGCTCCTTTTGCACTCTGTGCGTGTGCGCGCGCGCGTGTGTGTGTGTGCGTATGTGATGAAACAGCAGCATGAGGACTGCTGGTGTCACGCTATCACCCCTCAGGAGACAGACAGAAAAAAAACGCACAGAGGCATGACAATGAATATTTCATGAGCTCTACTACATAAACAAAAAAAAGTCTGATTCAGGTCATTTTTGAGTAGTGTGTAGTTTTTTAGTTTTCTTAAATCAGGTTTAAAAACACTTCAGTGGGTTGAAAAGTTTTTGGAATTTAATGTTTAAAGAATTCAAGTTTCTTTTCAATAGTGCAGTTGAATAATGGTTGCTTCCTAAAGGCCAAGATGGCGTTATCAGATTGCAATTTTTTGTCACATGTATTGTAATAAGGCTTCAGAAAACGATTAGATTAGAAAACGACGCAGATAAACAGAACATACTCTTCATTGGACTTGGAGATTTTTGGCACATTTTCTCAACATTTCCTAACTTTTCTCAACAACCAACACATGATCAGTAAATTGAGTCAATCATCTTTTAAACGTATCATTTGAGCTCTCATTTTTATTTGATGATACTGATCTTCAAACAAAGAAACATGCACCAAAAACAAGCCATGCTACAGTGAAAAGCCTGAGACTGAGACTTAGCACACAGGTTTGATGCCTGTCTGCTATCCAGTGTCTTTATTGTAAGCACGTCCTTGAATCAAGTGTCATTTTCTCTTGACAAGTGGACTGTGAAAACATTTTTTCCCATACTCTCAATTCATGATATTCACTTGTTTTTAATCACATGATCTTAATGCACCAATTTCAGCGAGCCGATGTCGTCTCCAGTACAGAGAGACAGACTGATATAGTGGGAAGCAGAGCTGGTGGAGTATGATCACTGACATTGTCAGAGAATCAGAGACAGGGAGCTGTTAGAGCCAGAGAGGAGAAAAGATGAGGAGGGGGAAAAGATGAAGTAAGAGTTGGTGGAGGGAGGACGGGACGGCCATAATGCAGCAATTAGTTCCACTACCCTCCGGTCCCTGCTCTGCCCTCTGTTTCCCTTTGATGTGTCTAATTTGAACAATTAAAATACATTGTTTTCACAGTGAGGGATTTAACTCATTAGTGGCTGCTAACATGATTTTTTTTTTTTTAACATCACACTATTCAAACAGTCCTTATTTCCTCGTTTACTTCAAGACATGCGATGAGGAAAATAAAGAGAACCATCAAAAGAAAACAACGAGAGAAGTGATTTGCATTTCTGGGCCAGCTTGATACATTATGTATCACTTGTTTGCATATATACACTATTCATTATGGATGGGATTGATTTATTTATCTTCTGTTTGTGTGTTTAGGATTATGCACACACACTGAACCAAAGTATGAGACTCCTGCACCACTGTTGTTGTTGTTGCTTGTCTGTTTTTTTTATGTTTTTCCAGTAGATGTGGGGCAGCAATTGGTGCAGGAGATGATGGTGTGTGTGTGTGTGTGTGTGTGTGTGTGTTTGTGTGTGTGTGTGTGTGTGTGTGTGTGTATGTGTGTGTTCGAAGCCCTGACTCAAAGCAAGGCTGTTGGAGAATCATTAGACTCGCAACACAGCCTCGTATTGAGGCTAATTACCACCTTTAGCCCTGTACATTCTCTCACACTTACACATACCTAAGCTGGACGCCCTCCAGAGACAGCCCCACAAAAAGCAGGCAGCAGTTTGTTGAATACTAAGGTATGGGTGCCAGAAGGTGATAATAGTGTAAACAACGTCTCTGCAGAAGGCTGCCATGTTCCAGCTTGTCTCTTTAGAAGACGCAGTAACTGGCACAGTCAGCGGCCGCCTGGTGACCAGAGAAGAATGAACACTTTTCACTAGAGTCTGAGTGTGCATGAGTGTTCTGTCTCTGTTTGTGCTGGTGTAATGAGCGCCTGGAGGATATCAATAGACTATTACCAATTAGACACGATCTGATAATGTTGCATTTCATGACTGTCAGTGCAAAAACTCTCCGATAATAATGACGCCCAAAACAAATAAGCTGAAAATCCTTCAACAAGACAGGCTGGTTTTGGGATGTGGGGTCTTTAATCTTTGGTATATTCATCCCAGAGCTGGTTTAAAGAAACAATCTCCACACTTTGAGAAATACGCTCATTAGCTGTCTTGCTAATAGTTGCCAAGTATGGCGCAAGAGTCCGCATACAATTTGTCTTGTTGACAGAAAGACCGGTAGTGTGGGGTGGGGTGTGTGTGTTGGGGGGCTAACACAACCGTCTCCAAAGTTCAACTTTGATTTCAGCTTTGAATTCAGCTTAAAGAAATAAATGACAAAGTTTAAAGGAAGGGTTGGTAATTTCTTCCACATACACTTTTTAAGATTTTGGTTGAAGTTGTCTTTAGGTCCTGACAGAAATGAATAACTCATGTTATCTGAAAAAGAAACGAAGAAAATCCGTCATCTGTAGCAGTTGTAAACTCGCAAAAACTTCGACCAATGTCTGCACTCAGTTCCATTTTTATGAACCAATAATGCCTCCCTGTCTCCCTGCTCCTTCTCTACCCCATGCATGCACGAGCCCACACTCAAAGCATGAGCTGAAATCTGCTTCTGGAGATAAATATTAATAGTCTATGTCAGTCTATACAGTCTATGTTCTGGACCAATGGCGCTAGTGCATGTAAGTGAGGGGCGCGGCTTTTGAGGGAGCACAGAGGGGAGGGGGTGGGTGCAGACGGAGCACAGAGAGAATGCTACTTTCAAAATCATGCTAGTTTTCGAAACTAACCAACCCTAGCTTTAAGAGATGGAGTTAGGTTTAATTATAACCTTTGGACATAGCAAAGGCTAGCTGATTTTCCCTGCTACTGACACGTACTGTATGCTAAGCTAGTTAAAGCCAAGACCAGCTTGAGGTTTAAACCAATCTCTAAGCATACAAGTCTATTTTACAAAACTTTCCTCTGATTTGTTGTAAGTGTTTCGACAGTTATGAGACAGGAGCTGGCTATAAATATACATTGTTTTGATCAATTTAGTTACCACTTATTAATGTTAGCCACCAATCTGAACTGGTTAGCTTAGGACTCTTTTTTTTCCCTATTCAATAATTCTTCATAAAAACCAAACGGTGATCCCGGGCGGTACATGAGGAATATCTGAAGGAATAAGAAAGTTAGTTAAACCTTCTATTTGTTATGTGTGTCTTACATGAAAGAAGCTGTAGACTCTTTATAATCTGCACAATTCAAAGCTTGATTGTAGCCGTCTGAGCCATGTCAGTTATGTTATATTATTAGCACGATGTATGAATGAGTTCGAAGCATTTATGTCATTATGCACTAACAGGTTCTTAGCTGAGAGCTCTGCAGGGTTACGCATTATCCTCCATATGAGACTAATGATGCTCATGATGATTTTCATTTACCTGTATGTCGGTTTTTTTTTGTTGTTGTTGCAGATGATGATACGATCCTGTTATTATTCAGTCTGAAAGCTTTTGAACTCTCCCGCTCTGGAGAAGCTGTTTTTAAATGATGCACATAAAATTAAGAGTCATCGTGTTTTTGCGAGCTTAGTCCCAGATTTTCTCCTGAATCTGCAGAGAGCTCAAAACTGAGCCAGCTTAACTCATGCAGCTCTTAATGTGGAGCTGCAACCTGTAAGATTTGAAGTATTGACTTGTGGATTTTTATTTTTTTGATTAAAATCCACAACTGACACGTTTACCATTTTCACTGATGAATGACTTCTCAGGTTTTTCCTGCCCTCGATTAATGATTTTTGTGCACAACACCCTCAAACAATGTTAGCACGTTAGTTCTGTTTAACATCGAATATCTTTGTGTTCATTCAGGTGTTGAAGATCAGTCTCATCGGACACAGAAAACGGATCCTCGCCTCATTGGGGGACCGGCTACACGAAGACACCCCACAGAAACCTCCTCGGGCCATCTCCCTACGGGTGAGTGAGTCTCAGTGAGCGCTGCAGATACCATGTGATATGAACCATGAAAACCCCTGATGATATCTAAACCAACGCAGATTCAATTAATTATGAGTTCATTAGTCTGAGAAAAAGGCACTCCTTCCTTCCCAGATGGCTGAGTGTTTCTGAGGGAGCTTCAGATTCCCCCCACTGCTGCTGCTAACACCCAAATGATTCCCCAAGTCTCTCAGGCAGGCACAAAATGGCCGACCCACTGCAGTTTCCTCCCTCCTGGCCCGTCTTGGATACTAATCACAAGAAACTGGTTTTCCCTTCTCCCTTCAGGTTACGCTCTGATGTCCTTATTATCCTCTCTTGCTCTTTGCACTGTTGAGCAAAGGGAGGCCCTCTGCTTCTGTGTTGATGATTCTTCCCTTTTCTGTACTAACATGCAGCCCAAACCATCCACCATGTTTCAACATGTCTATTTGAGATTAGCAGTGATGGGCCAAGTTTAAAAAAAGAAAAAAAAAAGTGTATTAAACCGCTGATAAAGAATACAAGATTAGAAAAAAGTGCAAATCTTCGGCTAGAACAATCAAATGTTTGGTAACTCTGCCTCTTGTTTCCAAACTAAATAAAGAGTCGCCACTGGCTTGTTATAATGAGAAAACAAAGCAATAATGTGCTGCATAGTTTAAGGCGTAGAAGATGTTCCTCAGTGGCGTTTTCTTCCTGTGTGTGAGCGGAGGGCTGTGTTTGCTCAGTTAAACAGCACAAACTGTGGACGTATTCAGCGTGTATGAGGACAAGTAATGAATGAACTGAACATGGCTCCTTGTGCAGCTTCTACAGCCTAAAGGAGCTGAATAAATTGAAAAAAAAAAAGTCCTGGAAGAAATGAGACTCCTCTCACTTGTAATCAAGTCAAAGTGTATAACCTCTCAGGAGAGCTATCTGACCTTCTAGGGTGTAAGACTTTAACACCATTAAAACTTAAAAAAGGACTCATTCTTCTGGGAGTTGAAGTCTCCGCTTGGCTTGGAAAACCTCTTAAATGAACATCTTTTTCCACTTTAAGGATTTGGGCGATGCTTTCACTTCAAGTGACAGTGAGCCGGCAAAGATTCAGCGCAGTGTTAAAGTAACTCTGGTGGACCTGCTGAGACCACCTCGTGAGAGGACGGTGTCTGTGTCCCCGATTTTACAAAGCACTTTAAGATTCCAGCACTCAGCAGAATGTTCACACTGTAGCTGAAGAATTACATGTGACAGCGCACAGTGACTGTCCTACTTCTGCTACTTGCAGCAGTAACACAGCATATTATGAAATGATGAATGAACCTTTTCTCTCTTCCTCCCATCCCCCCTCTGTCCCAGGAGCCCATAGGGAACCACACTCCTCCCCAGCTCAGCCCTTCAGTGGGCCAGGCGGCGTACACGGCGGGGGTCCCGGGCGGATCTCTGGACGTGCAGCACCTCATCATGCAGGCGGACGCCCGGCGCAGGCAGCGCAGCAATGACAACTACTTTGACGACGTGCCGCGATCCAAGCTGGAGCGACAGATGGCCCAAGTCAGCATGGTGAGGAAGGAGGACAGGTTGGAGGATGAATGGAGGCAGGGACAGAATGAGAGAGGGAGGGATGGACAGGAGAGTGTTATGAATGGTTAGAGGCAGAGATGGTGTTGACCAGATGAATAAGTGGATATATACGACCATTCTTTATATCTCTTATTCTCCATCTTTTAAGTTTCATCTCTATTATGGTTAAAATGATTAAATGAAAACAACAAGGAGCTGTTCTCTTTAACACCGTACTTTATTTGATGCAAAGCACACATTTACGATGCTGCTGCTCACACTCAAAAGAGAGACAAACGTGTATTCATCCGCTGCAGAAATTAGTTCCCCCAACAAATGCATCATTCTGTCCTGTAGCCTGGTTGTTTGGGGGAAATTACTGAGCATTTTTCAAGAATGAAACTCCATACTTATACTTACATCCTGACAAGGCTGTTGGACAACAAGGTAAAGAAGTCAGAAACTATTAGTTTGAAGTCTCTGTCAATATGGGATAGTTGACAACAAGAATTGAGTAGGGTAGTTGCCCTTGTAATCAAATAATAAACAAAGATAAAAAACGTAAGTGATATTTCAAATTTAATTCTGTATTTTTAGTCATTAGAATTAACACTAATAAGATGTCAGGCTTTATTGCATTCCTTACAAGGCGAATACTGATCAGTGTGGAAGAGGATTAGGTCCACTGATCTCAGAATTCTGGGATTAAAGTCGGGATTTAAAAAAAAAGTCAGAACCAAAAACTTTCTTTTTCAGTGGCTCTAATCTTCTTCCGTAGATCATCAATGAAGCAGTCCAGTAATAAAATGTTGGCCCCTAATAAACACAAGCTGTAAGCCAAAGTGTTTTATCAGCCTGTTCATTTGTTGGAAATTCCCCATTAATAATGTGCAGCAGGCCGACCATCTGACACCAGCAGCCGTCTCTAAACATGAGATTTATGTCTGAAACTTTGTCCTGTAAAATGAAAAGCAGCAATCAGACACAACAGCTTTAAGAAGGAGATACACAGTAAGGCTCCAGTAGTTAACCTCTTACTTTGTATGATAAGCGTATCAACGTCCCAGCATCATTTATACTTCTCCAAACCTAAAACTAGAGCTTTATGATTTCCAATCAGCAAAGCTCAATGACTCAGACACACACGCGCGTCTGAGGCAGCAGCTGTGTTTTGATTCACTCTGATTAGGGTCTTTTTTTATGTGAATCACAGAGTTTATGGGTGCAGATTACCACACTTTTGGTTACCCAGCTGAATCTTAAGTGAGTGTGCATCAGTGTGTATCCCCTTTTTTAGAAGCAACCCTCTGAGGTGTAATGATGAGTCAGCATCTACACAATAGACTGATAACTATTATAGAAACGCTGAATTTAATTACCCTTATTCTCTAACTGTAGCTACATGAATGTTTCCCCCTCACCTTCTGTTCTCCCTCTTTTTTTAATTCAAGTCATGAAGAAGTTCTTTCCGCACATTCATCTCCTCGTGGTGATCAATTATAAAACTTAATGCGACTTTAGATTTCCTTATCCCCGGCTGTTTATCAAACATCTCCGCATGTTATCGTAAGATCTCACCTCCACAGCGCCTCGCCAACCTTCTCACATGGATTACACACAAGAGCAACCAGATACCAGAGGCACATAAACACACGGTCACAGGATGTGTGCACACCTCCTTACGCAGGGAATCATCTGGTTTTATTTAGCAAAGAATGAAGGAGCATCAAATGAGGCTAATTGTTATTCCAAGACATTTTATAAGTATGCAGATCGGATTGAGGTATTTCCTTTGGGGGAGAGGGGAGAGATCCAGGGGTGACAAAGCAGTGAGTCTGAGCTAAAGAGTGGGGACGTTCAGAAGCAGAGCATAATTCATCCATGTTTAATTTCCACTTGCGATGTTCTCTGAAGCGTGATCACTTTGAAGGCCGCGTTCATGTTCCATCAGGGAAAGCTGTTACATTAGGAACACGTTTGTCGAGCCAACAACTTGTCAACATGGGATTCACGGACACAAGCTCTTCTGTCATGCAGCATCTTGTAATCCGGTTTGATCCTATCTGGGTCCTGATGTGTGATTGGTTTTGTCGTTTCAGGCAGGCGAGTGGTGCGAGCCCATCACGTTGCGTCCACCCAACGAGGCCACCTCGTCCACCCCGGTGCAGTACTGGCAGCATCACCCGGAGAAGCTGATCTTTCAGTCCTGTGACTACGAAGCCTACGTGAGTCCGGTCTCTGTGTCTTTGTGCAATCACAGGTCATGTGTGTAAATACATGACCCAAACCAAAAAAAAGATTCTGCTCCTGTCATGAGGGACGAAGATGAGAAACAAACATTCACATTTGAGAAAGCCAGAACCTGTTAATGTTTGCTTCCATTGTCTAAAGAAACTTTAATAATGTTTTAGTTCTCAGAGTCGTTGTCTGATTGACTGCTGATTGGCTCGTCAAATACCTGACTTGTCGATAGAAGTAAAAACTGCACGTCTCAGTCAGAACTGCACTCAGATATTCTCAGCACTTTGGTCAATTTAGACATACGGCAGTTACATAAAGGGAGTTATGTATCCAAGTTACCACGGATACAGCCTTGCACCTCTAATGGGTTATAAGCTCAGCTTCCAGACTGGAATGATAACCTTCTCGGAGCAGGTAAAACAGTGCAGAAAAGCAATTTGAAATCATATACAAAGAGGGGGAATGTAATGTTTCTTACATGTGAGCTGGATGAGTCGGTACGAGGGAGCAGGAGGAGTGCAGGATAGAGATGTTAAAGAGAGAGAGCTTAAATTCAAGTTCAAACAACTAGGACAGAAAGAAGAGACTGAAATGCGACGCTGAAATCAAATCTGAATGAACTGCAAGAAAAGATGAGAAAGAGGCAGCGAGGAAGAGATGTCGAGAAATCTTTAAACTTTCGTTTTCTCACCTCAGAAGATTGAGAGTAAAAAATGTGAACCATTAGGCCTCTGACAGATGTTCAACTACACAGCCGCATAGAGGGGAACACGCAGCAGGAGGGCCATCAGGGGAAAATATAGAGGTGCTTTCATGGAGCCATTTATGACAACATCTCTAATGCCCGCCGTCCCAGGACAGCCGGCTCCAGAAAGCTCCGAAAGTGAGATAAATGAGCGGGAGCCACAACAGAGGGAGACGCAGAGCACTCAGGATGAATATTGTCAAGCTGGAGGCAGACGGAGAGAGTGAAAAAGAATAAAGGAGATGGATAAGACAGTGATGAGAGGGAGAGAGAGAGAGAGAGGAGAGAGAGGAGCGTATTGTGTTAATAGAGAAAAAGGAGGACAGCAGCAAGCCAAAAGGACAGAATAAAGGATGCAGCAGTGCTCTCATTTTCATCTCAGGCTCCAAATAAACAAAACGCCCTGCTCCTCTTTCAGCACAAACCCATGACATCTAAACTTTACTGGGTCAGCTTTGAGCAGAGCTAAAAATGTGTTATCTCGTCTTATTACAAAATCCATAACCAGAAAAGCCTGCAGACGTTTTACTCTACATCAGGAACAACTCATGTTGTCTCAACACTGACTCTGTGTGTTTGATGTCAAAGCTTCTGTAGATACATCGAATATACAAATATCATGGAGCTCTGTCTGGTACTGAACTACAGTTTACTTTACTCCTCTCTCTCTGTCATGACTGGTGGCACTTTCACTTGGCAATCCGTACCTTTACCTCTAAAGTCCAGTTCGTTTGACTAGTGTGAGTGCTCCGATCTGTGCTCAAGCACTTCCTTGGCCCTGGCACGCTTGGAAGAGGTGCGCTTCTGCAAGGTACAGTTCACGCACAAGCACATGTACCCAATGTGGACAGCCTACATTACCCAGAAATCCGGGAGTGTTACGGCTGTTTCTGACTTCAATGACTCCACAAAGTCAGTAAAGTAGCTGTCATGTTCTCTGTGGTGTTCTCCGTTGTGCAGAGACGGGAGGGGGGCAATCATGCTTTAGCACAACTTTGCCTAGTGTGAGTGCGCACTTAAAAACAATGACCCCTTGTATTATGTGGAAACAACAGACCCACAATGAATATGTTGATGCAGCTCAGTCTAAGCTGAAAGCACAGATCATCATCCAGCGATTTCTCCTCACTCATGGTTCTGTCTTTGATGTGGAAGTGAACAGTGAGACGAATATTACAAACGACAGTGTTTAAGAAATAGAGTCGCAGTTTTCAAGTCTGTCTTAAAATAAATAGAAGTTCAGTTGCACATATAAAGTATTTAACAGCTTTTATTTGCTGAGTTTGTTTTCATTCTTCTGATCAGATTTATATGATTTTTTTTCCAAACATGAATGTCCCCTGAAAATGCATAGTCATCACATTGTTGACGTTTCATTCAAAGTCCAATCTGTCTAAGACTTTAGTTGATGACTGACAACTTTGCTATGATCAGTCTTGATTTGATGTTAGCATGCATGTTACCATGTTAGCAAGCTGGCACCCTAATCTAAGAGAATGAACACGGTAAAACATCTTTTTGACATCAGCATTTAGCATCGTCTCCACTCAGTGCTGATGTTAGCATGTTACTAAAAGCACCGCCATGCTGGAGTGAAGCCTCACAGAGCTGCTAACAGAGCTGTAGCAACTTAGTCCTTGCTGTATTACAGACATCTTCAATTTAATCTAAGACCTAATAACAGACTCGTGTAGTTGCAGCTGGCCTTGAGTGCAGCTGTAATGCAATTTCTAGGAGAACTGCCAGACACCCTGCCATAACAACGATTCAAGATTGTTAGCTAGAATCAAGATAGAGTATTAACATGCCCAGATGACCTCCTTCTGATCGGACATGGACCAGACACGCAAATTGAAAATATGACTCACAGTCAGTGCTGTCACGCAGAGCTATTTACTCAAAATGTTGCTTTAGCTCCAAATATCCAAAGTAAGATCACGTCTGTGAAGTAGATATTCAGCACTTTGGAGTCATTTATGGTCGAGTCTCACACGGGGGAGGGAACAAGCTGTAAATATAAGTGTTCTCATTCACTAAAAGCCTCCTCACTGTGAGAACTAAGGCCTCTTAAATAAGCAGGGAGGTGATGTGAGGTGGTGAAAGTCACACCCATTAAGTGCTCTAATGTCCACATAAATATCGTCCCCGTAAAACACTGTCACCATCAGTGGCTTCTTTATTAAATCAGATGGTGCGTGTGCAGAATGGCTGACTTCAAAGTCTCATCCAGAGAGAAGAAGAAGCAGCCGCACTCTGTTAATGTCCCTCCAGGTGTTTGTAATCACTGCTCTGTGTCTGTGAGCATTTAATCAACGTGTGTGTCGGTATGAATGTTAAAATGGAATAAACTATCTATTAAACATATCAGCTCTCATGTGTCACAAAGGTAAACATGGCTTTTTGAATTAAATGAATACACGTAAATAAAGGTAAATAAATAAAAAGCACAAAGACCAAGAAATGATCCAAACAGCAGATTCAGAAGACATCGACTTCTTTTTTTTCCTGCGTAGACTCTCACTTCATGCCACCCACATCATCATGGGTGAGCTCTCTGTTAAAGTCGAGGCTGAGCTGGTTGAATATTAAGACCTGAACACAATACACTGTGTAAACTGGACATGTTGTTTTAAATTAGATGCTCGGAAATCAGAATCAGACTCAGTTTTTTAATAAATTTGCACATACAAGAAATTTGAATTGGGGATAATGCCGATACAGATGTTTAAAAGGATAATTTTCCGATGTTTTTATCATCACTTCTTTGGAAGTCTTTGTGTCTGTTTCTCAAATGAACTATGTGACTATCATGTCTTACAAACTGCTCTCTTTCCCAGAGATGGTGTAATACTCCCACACTGCCGACATTTTCTTTCACATTCAAAGATAAAAAAAACATCAGTTTGTCCAGCAGGGGACTTCTACTGACCAATAAAATCCTAATAATATGGCCTGGGAAGTCCTTTTCTTACTGCTGAAGCAGGGTGTGTTTATGTGAATACAGACTGCAGTCATATGCTGGGTAACAATGCTGTTACGTTAGCGTTTAGCTGCAGCGTTGCTTATTGGGCATTTGCCAGCGTGGCTCTGAGTATTTCTCCATAATGAAGGGGTTAAGCAGGATCATCACCCGCTACAAGCTGAATGCATGAAGGCAGCTGTCAGCAGCCCGGACCTGAACGAAGCGATGAAAACACTGATGTCATCCTTCGTGTCGTTTCCAGTATCTTTGAGGTCCTTTGAGAGGTCTCGATTGATTGTTCCATCATCCTCACAATCAGAAGCACAAGCAACGTTAACAGTGGAGGACTGTCACTGCAGCTACACTCATTCATTTCTTATCAGGGTTTCTTAGAAGAACTGAATCAGAGTGAGTCACATCGTCTTCTGAGAGGTTTCAGATCTGAGAATGAATCTTAATCTGCAGACGAATTAAAATGGAAAGAAAGTTATTTTGCATTAACACCTTCAACAAACCCTTTTCCGTATTCTTTCAACAATAATTAACGTTTTCTGGTTCTAGCTTCCCAAATGTGAGATTTTGCTTCTGGTTCAAGGCGCACAAGAAAGGAATAAAAACAGAAACAATATTTGGCTGTACCGGCGAGATCATGCAAAGAGCGACCCGCCAGAGTGCCTTGTAGACACGAGGAGGCTCTCATGGTTAGAACGCTTCATATGCAGCCATGAACAGACAGTCACTTGTTTATTCATCTGAGCATACTGTGTGTGTGTGTGTGTGTTTTTTTTTCTTCACAGTACCTGGGCTCCATGCTTGTGAAGGAGCTGAGAGGAACAGAGTCCACACAAGACGCCTGTGCCAAAATGAGGGTAAGGAAAAAAAGCCTTCTGCTTTGACTGATTTATTCACATTTAGTGTCGAGTACACAGCGAGAACACTTAAAAGAACATGACTGCACGCGGCTGTACGTGTGGCAACATTATATAAATGTTTTCGCCACGAAAAACCTGAGTGGAGCCTTGAATCTGGGACACAGTCTCAGCGTGATGCCTCCCACTCACACTTAAACAAACTTCCAGTATCATGACGCTGGATTTCGTGTATTGAGGGATTTATTTTTTAATATCTTTGCCTGTGTGGCTTGATAGCGCATGACCCGCCTTTTACCTCAAGGAGCTTATTATCCCTTTCATTTTGTGTCGTTCTGATGCTCCCGCTCTCTCTCTTTTCTTCTTCTCTGCTTTTATCCCGTCTCCTGCTCTCACATCTTTTCTTCCTGCTCACTCACTCTACACATTTTACAGTAACACTGACTCCCGTCTCTCCTCGTTTCTAGCCCTCGGTTCACATCTCTCACTCTCATCCCGAGCTGCTGCAGTGTGAAGATACATTTTAATATTCATGAGCAAAGCTTCTGTTCCTCTCCCCTCCTCCATCTTTTCCTCTCTCTCTCTCTCTCTCTCTCTCTCTGTATTTATGTTTTTCATATTCGAATGCATCTTTCTTTTCTCTTCTTTCTCAGTATGGGACACCTTTTGGGCACACCAAGGTCGTAATTATATCGCGCGTCGTATCAATCTGACTTTTATAACCGCGTGAACTTGTCTTCTTCCTTTACTCGCTCGCCCCTGTTCCCAGCATCCCCTCCTTTCATCTGTCCCTCCCTCTCTCCACCGTGGAGGTAGATGTGGATACTTAAATCCCATCTGCGCAGCCTCTAGCTGTGTATCAGCGCTGCTTTTGTCAGCTTTTCTACACTACCTGATCCTGACAAGGCCGAGCTGCAGCAGCAACATGCGGCAACCGGAAAAGGAAGGAAGCAGAACAAAAGAAAAGAAAGTGGTGTTGAAAGGAAAGCAGCGAATAGATTCGACAATTCAACATGAGAGAGACAGGAGGGATGGAGAGAGAGGTTTCGATGACAGGTGATAAAAAGTGATAAAAAAGAGAGCAGGGAAGGGACTCATCTCATATCTATTTTTCTGAATATAAAAAAATCTTTGGCAGGTAGGATGATCGCTCGGGGAGTGACGCCAGTTTGGGTGTAAATCACACAGATTTTCGCTGCACATCTCTGCATAATGACTTTATATATAGGTTATTGAGACACGTTAAGGGGCCGAGATATAATTAAAAGGAAGGAGAAGGATCTGATGTGGCTTACAAGCTTATTGGATTTTCAGCAGCACATATGATCGGGTGTAGTAATGTATCCTGGAGGCTCCTTTAAAGCTCCAGAGAACACGCGAGCCTTTAGAGATGAGATGAATCGACCTTTGTGACCGAGGAAGAAGTCATCAAAATTGTTTGAGTAGCTAATTGAACTCTACGTTTAGTCTTCCTTCTTTCCAACTTATTTGTATTACACGCTTTCACACCCCAACACAACCTCCCTGACACGGATGAAGTTGTGTTTCAATTCAAATATACCATTTAGCAGAGATTTGTACTAACTGGGTTTGTCCATCATTTTAACTTTAATACATTGAATAAAAATCCAACAATGTTAAATCCTCTGGCACAGTAGCCTAGTGGTCAGTGCGTGTGGCCCATGTGCGGAGGCTGTAGTCCTCCAAGTGGGCGGCCAGGGTTTGAATCTGACCTGTGGCTCCTTTCCAGCATGTCATTCACCAGTCGCTCTATTTCTCTCTCTCTCTCTCTCTCTCTCTCTCTCTCTCTCTCTCTCTCTCTCTCTCTCTCTCTCTCTCTCTCTCTCTCTCTCTCTCTGTGATATCTGACTCTGTCCACTGTCCTGTCTCTAACTAATGGCACACAAAAAAACATTATTGTCTCCTGCTTTCATACCAGCACTCAAAAAAATAGAAGTCCTCAGCACCAATATCGAGTAATGTCTTGTTTTAATTAACCAAGAATTGTATGCAAACTTCTGCACACTGTTTGTTTTCGGAAAAGTTGTTAATGTATTTGTGAAATATAGACATCGTCTCCTCAGCTCTGTGTTTTGTTCGAGACATGCCCATCACTTCTGCATCTTTATCAGGAGCCGACAGGACACGAGAAACATATTTACCAGAGGTTGATTTGAATTGACCACCAGCTGTGCTCTCTCTCTCTCTCTTCTCCCGCAGCGATGATAACAATAAGAGTGAACATCTGAAGGTTTTTTTAGAGCTTCAGTTCTGATTCGATGCTATTGTACATTAAAACAATAGAGACCGTATGATTTTAAAACACATGGTATCTAAATGTATGAAAGTAAACATTTTGACAACCTTAGTACCCGGCGGAAATTCATTCATCTGTGACTAATTTCAGTTTTTCTACTGTGGGATGATAAAGATTTTTACCTCTACAGTTTGTTTTTTTCTTCTTCATTTCTTTAACGACAGTGTGCACTATTTCCCACCTTAAAAGTCATCGCTGCCTCTCTTTCTCTCCTCTTTGCTTTTTCGTGCGCTCCAAGAAGTCGACGGAACAGATGAAGAAAGTGCCGACCATCGTGCTCTCTGTGTCCTACAAGGGAGTGAAGTTCATAGACGCCACAAATAAGGTAACACTCACAGCTCCCTGCTTCCTGCTGTAAATAACACATCAAAGGTCAGCCTTTGAACAGGAGTGACATTCGGAGGTGTCAGAAATGGACAGCATAGCAGTGCTGATGTTTGCCTCTGCTGCAGACTGGTTTCAAACTGTACAGTGTAAAAATCAATCCGGTGTAAAAGAGGGCAAACACGAAGAGAGGCGATAATCCGTATGGAATAGATGAGCTGATGTTAAGAAAATCAATAACAGCCTACTCAGTTCAATAGAATATTCATAAGGCTCTGAAAAAAAACTCCGACTTGAGGATTCAGTTTTCTAAATCAAGTTATTTTGCAGTTTATCAGCTCTGGTCCAGACAGAGTGAGAGTTGAGTGGAGGCCAGTGTGTCCTGTTTGGACAGAAAGAAGTGGGGTTTTTTAACGAGTGAATTTGTAAGGAGTTTGAGAGCTGATCTGTGCCACACTTTTATGTGAACACTCTCTGGAGGAAATGTTACCAGGTTCACAATTTCACACCAAGGTGTCAATTATTCCTATCAGGTAGTGACTCCCAAGACGACGTGTAAAACATTTGAACATGAAACCTTTGGCTAGCAAAAAAAACACGTCACAGTAGGAACATATGAATGTGTTTTATTTTTAATAGAAGTACATGATCACTCTACCTTTACCTACACTTTGTTATGTTAGTAAGTAGTGACTTCTTTCCCTTCTCTTGGCTCAGCATTGTTACACGACACAAATAGGTGATGAAATGTGTTGTTAGTGACTCTAATGAGTCCACCAGGCAATTCTAACTCGTCTTGCATTGTCACTGCTCAGAGACATTTCTCAGTATGTCCAATAGAGGTGGGGACAAAAATCGATTTATGTAAAAATTGAGATTCTTATTTTCTTAGATTTAAAATCGATTCATAACTTCCAAAATTCGATTTTGTTGGGCTAATCAGTCACTCCCTGCTAAGTGCTAAGGCTAGCTCTTTAACTCAGTAGAATGCCAGAAGAAATTGAGCCAGTCTCACAGATGACTGGAGTAGATCCTGAAGTATGTACTAATTCAAAAATAGATCATGAATCCAGAATCGTTTTGAATCGAAAATAGACTAAGAATCAAAATCGAATCAAGTCGTGAGACACCTAAAGATGTCCAACAGCTCCCACCAATAAGCCAAACCTCCGTCTTCCTTTACTTCAAGTCATCAGATCCTCCTGTGGCTTATATACTAGAGTATGATTAATGTGAACACATATTAACAATCGATGAGCTGATGTATTCTGAAAGAATCGAACACAAAGATAATACAGTCCGGTATGAACAATGATGCTCCCCTAACAGCAGCCGTCACTGAAAACGTTCTCCTGCTCTACAATTCATGGCACTGAGACGTGCTTTCATTAACACAACACAAAGTCTGAGTGCTCTGCA